>WNNJ02003748.1:0-38054 GCA_012934845.2 Pomphorhynchus laevis
ATAAAGAGGTGGCAAGCGATGTGAGGAAAGGTTATGAGTAGAAGGATAGTGGAGGTTGGTGGATGTGATTTTGATTGATGGATGCAAGTTATTGAGAAACGAGACGGGAAAAACGGGACGTGCAGTGTCGGGAGTGAAGATGACATGGAATGGGAAGTGTATATGGTGGCAGGGTCGGTGGGTGGAGAAAGGACATTAGAAACGACGGGGGTAGTTTGAGTTGACGTGTTGGATGTTGATATGTGCTTATTGGAAAGGTTGCAGATTAGTTTGTTGGCACAAAAACCACATACGAAGTCTTCTTTAGCCTTATTCTTGTCGCAGGTGATTGTTGTCTAGACGCTGCAGTCGTGTATCGAGCACTGTACTTGCAGCTGTATATAGTTGGTGTCGGTCTTAGTTGGTTTCTTACGTCCTCCCATAAACGATGGTTGCCGTCGATTTTTGTCGTCGATGGTTGTCGTTGTAAGATGTGTTAGCCCACATTTCACGCCGGTTTTGTAAATTTTTTAAGTGTGTTAGCCCACATTTCACGCCCGTTTAGTAAATTCGAAAAATCGGGATCGATTGTTGAGGAAACTGTGTTGAGAAGGAACTATCAAACCGCGTAAGTTCAAATGAATACAAATTCTACGAGCAACCAAACGTTCGAGAACCTTGCACAGAGAACTAGTTGGGATAATAGGTTTATAATCACTACAAAAGCTTGGATAAATCTTACAGATTATTTTAATGCATTAAATAGCTCGAAGATATTTAAACAATAGAATAAATGCTTCGAACTACCAATTTTGTAACGCGTGCGTATTAATGGATGTACGTTCGTTGATGTTAAATATATTAATAATTAGTGAACAATGAACAAGCTTAAAAAATAAATCGTATTTTAGTTCACTTTAGTTATCTCAAAATCAAAATTATTCATAAAATCCAGTTTATGGATCCTCAATATTCCTTGTCGAAGATATTTATTCCAAAAATTATTAACTGAGAATAAAGTATTATCAGTATATGCGATGGTAAGCTCCACGTATTTCTCAGATATGGTCACGGAAGTTCTGAATAGTTCCCAGAGATTAATATTTGTTTTCCATGTTTTTTTACTAAACAGCTATAAGTTTCAATGAATACCTTTTAATAAGTAAAACTATATCACCAAACTGATTACACTAATCTGCACTTTATAAATCCTACTATAATCCTGATTGCAGTGATATGCTTCATATCAGTATTAGTGAAACTAATTACATGCCTATCCAAAAAATACTTAAATAGAGCGGAATGCTCTTGGCTTAAATTAAGATTTGATTACTTCCGCGAGACCCTTTGACCACCACACAGGGTTTCCGCCCCGGAAACCCTGTGTGGTGGTCAATCAACTCCTACATCCTTATTTTTTACCGAACTCGATGACCTTTGGTCTCACTGTTCTTTGTCCTCAATCCCTTCAATCATTCTTGGCGACTTCAACATCCGCTTCGACAGCCCATATTTAACCGATATCATCCGGTACATCAACATTCTATCCAACTAAGACTACAAACTCATCTCCACTGCCCCCACACATATCCTTGGCGGGGCACTCGACATCATAGCTGCCTTGACGTTTTGCTGACCTACACCTAACTGTTCATCTCCGATCCTGGTCTATCCGATCACTTTCTCGTCACCTTTGATCTCACTTCCAACCACTCCCCGCTTCACACACCTACCATCCTATGTCGCCCTTGGAGAAATCTTGACCGGCCTATTCTCCGCTCCGCTTTACTTAAATCGTCTCTATCTTCTTCCACATTAACATCATCCTTTCCTCACGATCTTGCATCTCTTTTCGACTCTGAACTCACATCCATTCTCGATCTTCTCTTGCCATTCAAGCTTTACCCTTACCGTTGCTTGCACCGTACCCTTTGGTTTGACATCCAATGCCTACTATCAAAGCATCGTCCACGTCACGCTTTTTGAGCCTATCATTTATCTCTCAATCGCTGAGGGCGATAACGTTATTTGAGTTCCGGAAATTGTAATCGACTGATTTGCGTATTCGCGATGTGGGCCAACGAGAAGATTGATAGAATATACTAAGTCGAAGAAATATAGAGTCAAGAAAACATAAGTAATTATAGGAATTCGTTTAAGTTATTTTCATCAGAAGAAGACTCTATAACTTAAACAGACGCGGTAGTTCTTACATAAATAAGAACACCGCCACCTCTACGGTTGAGTCGATCGACACGAGTGAAGGTAAAATCGTCAATAGAGATTTCGGCATCACATATAGAGGGGTTAAGCCAAGTTTCGGTAATAATACAAATTTATTTAACGTGGCAACTGCGTGGCATCTGCACGCATACAAGTCTACCAACAAAAAATGAAAAAGTCAAGCAGATAAATTGTTTAAATGGGATCGGATTTGGCGTTTGAAGCACGGCAGGGAAGTTGATTGGCGTATATGAATGGGCAGATTATTCCACGATAGAGGAACAGTCACCATGAAGGAGCGGAGTCTAAAGGATGTAGAGTAGTTTGGGATATGTTAAAGAAGGGAATTACAGGAACGCAAGGAACAGTAAACAGGACGAGAATTACCAAGAAAAGGAAAGTTGAGAAATGAAGGGGTATGAAAAGTTACAAGGCGGAAAGCAACAAGAAGACGAATTTGAACACGACAATAAATTGCAGGCAAATCGAGAGAAGCAAGATGGTAGGATCTATGATCAAAACGACGAAGACGGGGGAGAATTTTGACGGCTGCGTTGACGATGCGTTGTAGAGGAAGAAGAGTGTATTTAGGTGAGTTGGAAAATATACTAAGAAAATAATCGAGTCTAGAAAAAAGGAGAGAAGATATGAGAGTCATACAAGAAGAGAAATTGATCAATCTACGAATTTGACGGAGGTTGTGGATAATCAAGGTAGATAAGCGTACTTTATCTCTTACGATTGGTTTAAGTGAATGTCGGTTGTCGAAATAAAGCCTAGGAAAACGAGATTGTCAACGATAGGAAGAATTGTAGAATTTAATGATACGGAGGGAGGTTCGAAGCCGAGGCGTTGAGGTAGGATCCACATAATTTTGGATTTATCAGGATTCAGAGAAAGGCGAAGGGAAGAAAGATGATTGGAAATTGAGACAAGACAGTCGGAAGCAGAAACACTAAGATCATAAATACGATAAACAGCTGCATGAGCATAGATGATAATGTCATCAGCATATTGCATAACATGGAAGTTAAATTTATGAGAAATCGAAGACAAATCAAAAAAAAAACCTTAAAAAGTTTTGGTTTCTAATAAACATACAATAAAAATTGTTGATTAAAGTTACTTACAATCTAAAGTTAATACAATTATACCATCGACGACAACCATCGACGACAACCATCGACGACAACCATCGACGACAACCATCGACGACAACCATCGACGACAACCATCGACGACAACCATCAACGACAACCATCGACGACAACCATCAACGACAACCATCGACGACAAAAATCGACGACAAAAATCGACGGCAACCATCGTTTATGGGAGGACGTAAGAAACCAACTAAGACCGACACCAACTATATACAGCTGCAAGTACAGTGCTCGATACACGACTGCAGCGTCTAGACAACAATCACCTGCGACAAGAATAAGGCTAAAGAAGACTTCGTATGTGGTTTTTGTGCCAACTAACTAATCTGCAACCTTTCCAATAAGCACATATCAACATCCAACACGTCAACTCAAACTACCCCCGTCGTTTCTAATGTCCTTTCTCCACCCACCGACCCTGCCACCATATACACTTCCCATTCCATGTCATCTTCACTCCCCGACACTGCACGTCCCGTTTTTCCCGTCTCGTTTCTCAATAACTTGCATCCATCAATCAAAATCACATCCACCAACCTCCACTATCCTTCTACTCATAACCTTTCCTCACATCGCTTGCCACCCTCTTTATTATCATTATCCTCTATGTCTCCCGTCGTCAAACCAAATCCCTCCAAATCATCAATTGACAGCCATTCTATCGTGATCTCACCTACTCACATCAGTCGTCCTCCTTTACGGAAGCGCTTTGCTTCTCGCGATCGTTGCGTCATTGTTACTAATATCACGCCTTCTAACTCCTTATCTCCACAAGCACATCTGGACCACGATGTTTCCGCCTTCAGATCCATCCTCTCGTCTATTGTTCCTGCGGATAAACCATCCTTTTTCAAGGACATTTATCCTGTCGCATTCATCCGTCTAAACAAATCTTCTCAATCTAATCCTGCCCAGCCCCCTCCCCTAAAAATTGTTTTCAAGCATCGCTCTCACGCGTCTTCTGTCCTCTCTCAACGATTCAAAGTCATGTCATCTTCAACCACTCGAATTTTCATCGATCGCACCCCTTCTGAAATCGCTCAAATCTCTTCAGCCCGCATCGAAAAACGCCGTTGCGAGGAAAACGGCGAAACATCACTCTCCATCCGAAACATAGACGGAAATTTTCAAGTTGTCCACACCCGTCCAAAAATTCGATGGCGCTCCATCTCTCCTATGTGTCTTCTCCACTAGACGCTTTCGCCATCACACACGGTTTCCACCTCGGTCTCCTCAACACTAGATCTATTCTCAATAAATCCGATCTTATCCTCAACCTTTTCATCAAGCAATCCATCGATCTCTTCTGCCTCACCGAATCCTGGCACTCAGATTCCGACGACCTTTCCATTCGCCGTCTGCTCTCTGCCGGTTGCTCCCTAGTCGAATCCGCCCGCCCCCTCAGCTCATGCCCTTCTAAATCCTCTAATCATGGCGGCATCGTCGCATTCGCGCGTCACCCTGCGTCTCTTCGCAAAATCAATCCCCCTTTCAGTCCTTGCTCTTTTGAATTGCTCACTTGTCGTTATTCTAACCCGATCACTCTAGATCTCGCCATTGTATACCGTCCTGGTTCATCAGCTCCTACAGCCTTATTTTTTACCGAACTCGCTGACCTCCTTTCTCATTGTTCTTTGTCCTCAATCCCTTCACTCGTTCTAGGCGACTTCAATATCCGCCTAGACCGCCCCTCTTCCACAGATTCCATTCGCTTCATCAACATTCTATCCAACTACAATTACAAACTAATCTCCACTGCGCCCACACATATACTTGGTAGGGCACTCGAAATCATCGCTGTCCCTGATCATTTTGCTGCATACACCTCACTGTCCATCTCTGATCCTGGTCTATCCGATCACTTTGTTATCATCCTTGATCTCACTCACAACCACACCCCTCCTCACACACCTACAATCCTACGTCGCCCTTGGAGAAATCTTGACCTCTCCCTTCTCCGCTCTGCCCTACTCAAATCGTCTCTATCATTACCCACAATAAAATATTCATCTCCTCACGATCTCGCCTATCTTTTCGACTCTGAACTCACATCCACTCTCGATATTCTCTTGCCCTTCAAGTCTCACCCACACCGTCGCTTGCACCGTGCCCCATGGTTTGACATCCAATGCCTACTCTCAAAGCGTCGACTCCGCCATGCTTTTCGAGTCTATCATCGCTCTCTCAGACGGGATTTCCACTCGATCACTCCGTCTTTCTGTGATTCCTATCTTGCTCTTCGCCGGTCTCATCTCAACCTATTACGTTCCAAATGCAACTCCTTCTGGCAGCATAAAATTATCACTTCATTCAACTCTAAGACTCTCTGGCATACTTTTAACTCCATCCTGGCTCGTTTCTCTACGCCGTGCAACATCAATGCCAATGATTATTCGTCATCTCTACAGACTAAAGTATTCACGTTGATCTCTCACACCCCGCTCTCCATCCTATCACACTCTGCCCAGTCTACTCTCATCCTTCCGGAACTCTTTCATCTTCTCACTGTCTCACCTACAGAAGTATCATCTGTCCTCATGTCCTTGCCCAACGAAACCTTAATTGCCGATCGCCTGCCTACTCACATATTAAAATTTATATGCTCATCGATATCCCCATTTCTCACAACCTTTTTAACTCGTCCATCCGCGGTCGTATCTTCTCTTCAAACTGAAAATCCACAATCGTTCGTCCCCTTCTTAAGAAACAATCGCTCGACCCCTCCCTTCCTTCTAGCTATCGCCCCATTTCACTACTCCCTACTCTTTCTAAGCTCTTAGAACGCCTCATCTTAATACAGATCAACGGTTATCTCTCCTCATCCAATCTGTACCCTCCTATCCAATCCGCTTTCCGCTCTAATCACTCGACAGAAATTGTATGCATAAAAGTGTACAAGGACTTACTCATTTCTCGAGACAAGGCTCTATATAGTGTTCTCATCTCCCTCGACCTCTCCTCCGCATTCGACATTGTCGACCACTCCGTCCTCCTTTCTCGCCTTCGTTATGATTACGGCTTTTCTTCCTCCTCAGTAGCATGGTTTGCCTCATATCTATCCGACCGCTCCTATTGCGTCTGTTCTAATTCATCATCCTCCCCTTCCATCCTTTTTTGCGGGGTCCCACAAGGTTCAGTCCTAGGTCCCTTGCTTTTCTCTCTTTTGCTTGGCGATCTCTCTCCATTTATCAAACCTTACTCCTTTAACGTCATGCAATACGCCGATGACATCCTCATTTATGCTAATGCACCCGCACATCGCATACACGATATCGTCATTTCTGCCTCCAACTGTCTTTCTTCTATCTACAAACGTCTCCTAAATCTCCATCTCGTTCTAAACCCCGAAAAGTCCAAAATAATGTGGATCCTCCCCCGTAAACCAAACATATCTCCTTCCACTGTATATTTTGCCTCATTGATCATCCCCATATTCCACAATCTCACTTTCATCGGCTTCCATTTCGATGATCACTTTTTCCTTAAACCCTTCGTCCGCGACAAGTTCCGCTCATCTAACTTAATTCTTCGTGACATCCGCCGTATCCGCCCCCTTATCGACTTCCGTTCTTGTATGTCTCTTCTTTCATCGCTTCTTTTCCCTAAAATCGATTACTGCCTTAGCCTTTTCGCCAATTCTCCAAAATCCATCATCCTACCCCTACAACGAATAATCAACACCGCCGTTCGAGTGCTCTTTCGTCTCCGTCGCTTCGACCACACATCCACATATTTTGCCCAACTCTCCTGGCCCACCATCCACATCCGCATCAAACTCCGCCTTCTTCTCGTTACCTTTTCGTCTCATCGCTGTCGGCTCCCCATCGTTCATCAACCTTCCTTTCTTAAACGATACTCGCCCCTACCTCGCTATCGCTTCGTTCCTGTCATACCCTCTTACTCCACGTTCCTAATTACTCCAAGAACTACGGTCTCCGATCCTTCCTCATCGCCGCCTCACTCGCCTGGAATCAACTCCATCTCGACGTCCGCCACACCCACTCCTTTATCACATTCAAACACCTCCTCCGTTCACACCTTCTCGACACCTGATTCACAGTCTTGTTTTGTTGTGGTCATGTAAGCGTGCGCTGGCACGCATTTGCCACGTAAAAATAAATCCTTTTTTTAATATCGGTGGATCGATTAATGTAATTTTTATTGACCTTTCCAAAGCATTTGACGGGAATCCACATGACAGTTTACTTAAAAAAATATTTTTACGTGGCAAATGAGTGTCGGCGCACGCTTACATGACAATTTAAAAAATCTAAATCATGTGTCGAAAAGGTAGGAACGGAGTAGGTATTTGAATGTGATAAAGGAGGAAGCGCGGTGGACGTCGAGAAGAAGCTGATTGCGAGCAAGGAAAGCGGCGACGAAGAAAGATCGGAGACCATAGTTCTTGAAGTAATTGAGAACGTTGAGTAAGAGCTAATGCCGGAATGCATGGAAAGAGAGAGGTGGGGCGAGTGTCGTCTAAGAAAGCGAGGATGATGAACGATGGGGAGCCGACAGAGATGAGACGAAAAGTTACGATAAGAAGGCGGATTTGGATGCAGATGTGGATTGTGGGTCAGAAAAGTTGGGCAAGATATGTGGATGTGTGGAAAAAAGCGACGAAAACGCTGGAGCACTCGTACAGCGGAGTTGATGATACGTTGTAGGGGTAGGATGATGAATTTTGGAGAATTTGCGAAAAGGCAGAGGCTGTAATCGATTTTAGGGAAGAGAATCGATGAAAGAAGTGACGTACAAGAACGTAAGTCGATACTGGGCGGATACGGAGGATGTCATGGAGAATTAAGTTAGATGAACGGACCTTGTCGCGGACGAAGGATTTGATGGAAAGGTGATCATCGAAATGGAAGCTTAATAAAGTGGGATTGTGAACTATGGGGATTAATGATGAGGCAAAAGATACAGGGGGAGAAGATCTATTAGGTTGACGGGGGAAGGATCCACATCATTTTGGACTTCTTTGGGTTTAGAACGATATAAAGATAGGATACACGTTTGTAAATAAAAGAAAGACAATTGGAGGCAGAAATGCCGATATCGTGTATGCGATGGGCGGGTGCATGAACATAGATTAGGATGTCATCAGCGTATTGCATGACGTTAAATGAGTAAGGTCAAGCAATTTTTTCTTAAGGAGGGGACAAACGATGGCGGATTTCCAGTGTAAAGGGAAGATTCGACTAAGAATGGACGAGCTAAGCAAGGTGGTGAGGAATGCGTTATCGATGAATATATGGATTTATGTATTGTGGTAGCAGGGGATCGGCAGGTAAGGTTTTGTTGGGCAAGGACATAAGGACGGATGAGACATCAGCAGGTAATTGGGAGAAGATGAAAGAGTTCCGGGAGAATGTGGCGATGCGGAGAAGAGTGTGTTGAGATAGAGACGGGGTGTGATAAAGCAACGTACATACTTTAATCTGGAGAAATGACGAATAATCTTAGGGATTTATGTTGCAAGGCGATGAGGAGCGATCAAGGATTAAGTTAAAAGTATGCCATAAAGACTTAGAGTTGAATTAGGTGATGATGCTATGCAGTCAGGAGTTGCATTTGGTACGTAGTAGGTTGAGATGAGGACGGCGAATAGCAAGATATGAATCACGGAGAGACGGAGTGAGTGAGCATATATAACAACTGAGGGAGCGGTGAAAAACTCGAAAAGCATGACAGAGTCGACACTTTTAGAGTAGGCATTGGATGTCAAACCATGATGCACAATGAAAGCGACGGTTAGGGTTAGGCTTGAAGGGCAAGAGAAGATCGAGAGTGGATTGAGTTCTGTGTCGAAAAGAAAGGTGAGATCGTGAGGAAAGATGTCGTTGTAAGAGATAGGATAAAAACGATTTGAGTAAGGCGGAGCGGAGAATAGGCAGGTCAAGATTTCTCCAAGGGCGACATAGGATGGTAGGTGTGTGAAGCGGGGAGTGGTTGGAAGTGAGATCAAAGGTGACGAGAAAGTGATCGGATAGACCAGGATCGGAGATGAACAGTTAGGTGTAGGTCAGCAAAACGATCAAGGCAGCTATAATGTCGAGTGCCCCGCCAAGGATATGTGTGGGGGCAGTGGAGATGAGTTTGTAGTCTTAGTTGGATAGAATGTTGATGTACCGGATGATATCGGTTAAATATGGGCTGTCGAGGCGGATGTTGAAGTCGCCAATAATGATTGAAGGGATTGAGGACAAAGAACAGTGAGACCGAAGGTCATCGAGTTCGGTAAAAAATAAGGATGTAGGAGTTGATGAACCAGAACGGTATACAATGACGAAATCTAGAGTGATTGGGTTAGAAGAACGATAAGTGAGTAGTTCAAAAGAGCAAGGACTGAAATGAGAAGTGATTTTGCAAATAGACGCGGGTTGACTGGCGAATGCGACAATGCCGCCATGATAATGGAATTTAGAAGGGGATGAGCTAAGGGGGCGAGCTGATTGACTAGTGAGCAACTGGCAGAGAGCATAAAGCGAATGGAGAGGCCGTCAGAATCGGAGTGCCAGGATTCAGTGAGGCAGAAGAGATCGATGGATTGCTTCGTAAATAGGTTGATGATACGATCGGATGTATTGAGAATAGATCTAGTGTTGAGGAGACCGAGGCGGAAACCGTGTGTGGTGGTGTAAGGGTCTAGCGGAGAAGACACATAGTGGAGATCGAGCGCAATCGAATTTTGGGGCGGGTGTGGACAACTTGAATTTTTCTGCCGATGTTTCGGATAAGAAAGATGTTAAGCCGTTTTCTTCGTGACAGCGTTTTTTGATACGGGCAGAAGAGAGTTGAGCGATTTCGGATGGGTACGATCGGGAAAATGCGAGTGGATGTAGAGGGCACGAGTTTAAATCGTTAGGAGAGGACAGAGGACGTGTGAGAACGAGGCTTGAAAACAATTTTCAGGAGAGGGGACTGAGAAGGGTCAAATTAAGAATATCTGTTTAGGCAGATGAATGCGACAGGAAATATACATAGCGTGCTCTCTTTATCAAGTTTCGTTAACCTTGTGTAATTGGATTCGCGATTTTCTTCACAATAGATTTTTTCGAGTAAGAGTTGGTAGCTATCTTTCATCAGCAAAAAGGTTCATAGTGGGGTTCCTCAAGGTACTGTGCTTGCCACATTACTCTATTATGTTCATAAATGCTCTACTGTTACATATTCTTAGCAATTGTATGGCCTTTGCTAATGACCTCAAAGTATGCCATGACAATATCAATGATGTGGATGGCCGCTTCTTACAGGATGACCTTGATTTAATACATAAATAGAGCGACTAAAGGCATAAAAATTAATGCTGAAAAATGTATATATGGATCTAAGAAATGGTGATTGTGCTTGGCAGTTATACTTGGGAGCTCTACGACTTAATATTGTCACAAAATATAGAGACTTGGGAATGATTTTAAACAGATCATTGAAAACTCTCTCAAATGCTGACTATATTTATACTAAATCATTTAGAGCGGTATATGGTATTAGAAATACTTTTGCTAGGATAAATACGTCGAGTTTTAAGCGACTTTAATGCGCATTAGTTCATCCACATGTTGAGTATTGTGTTCAGGCAACATTTTCATCTACTAAGGCCAAACTTATCAAACTTGAGTCGATACTAAGGAGAGGATCTAAATTATGTTTTAATTATGCGAATGATGATGGATTAGTTTGCTTAAATTATTCTCCGCAGCAAAAATATTGATTTATCTAGATCTTATAGCTATGTGGCAGTTAGTTCATTCCGCAGATGGCTATCCATCGCATTACGTATCCTTACGTGAAATGTCACATAGAGGTCATTGTCTGACTTTATATAAATTTTACGCATGGCAAAATTGCTAATATTGCTAGACTTTCCCATCGCTGACTATATATTTCGAATGCGTTGCCTAGGGAAATTTCTTATACCTCCAATTTCTGCTCATTCAAGACATTCGTCAATCAATGGATCTTGAGTTTAAGGATAGATGTTTGGGACTATTTCAGTAATTAAAAATGTATTTTTGTGATGATCAGTTAAAAAGCCATATGCAGTTAACTTGTAACTATAATAACAAGCAATTTTTATGAGCGGAATAAACGAATGGATTGAACAAGCAATATTATATGAGTCGAACTCTACCGCATCTTAACATAAAAGCATATTCCCGTTGGCAAATAAATGGTATCTGAAATCACGAATTCGTCCTTAATTAGCCAACATAATAATCGTTATTGGCATGTGTATTTTATCATTTCTCACTTTTGTAATTGTCATTTGATTCACCTTTTGTAATAAGTTTGCTCAATTTATTGTAAAATGTATAATAATATCATAGTCAAAAAGGAAACAATATTATTGCGCCCTTTTACTTTGATCTACATACAGTATATCTGCCTATAAGTTGTAGATTGTATTTATTATAGTAAATAACACGATTACAGTTGTATAATATAACAGTATGAGTATAGTTGTATCTGAATCGCTGGATAAATTCAAGCATAACATTATGAGCGGATTAGATGCTCAGCTGCTACAGGACACAAATCGATGATCGAATTTCATTTATTTTTTATAAATGAAATTATAAAAAAGTAGCTCTCTGGGTTACTTGAGCTATCTCGGGATTAGTCTTCTTTTCACGAGGACGTCCCACAGAACAAAGACTTAGGTTTCTCACGCTTCTCATCTCGAGATTACCAACCATGGTCCGCCTTGACTGGACTCTTGGGTGTGTGATAGACCCCGAATGGTTCAGTCAGAGGGCGGCGCGCTGGTGCGGCCGAGGGGCTCAGATCCCTCTGGACCTGAGGCCGTGAATATAAGTTGAAGATTTCAAAATACACGTCGTGAACGGCCTTTATTTAAAGTTGTCTTTTGCACGTTTTTGTTTCTTAAAGTTTTTATCGGTTATATAGTTATTAATAAAATCCTTATTTATTTGTATAGTTGTATCTGAATCTCTGGATAAATTCAAGAATAACATTATAAGCGGAATAGATGCTCAGCTGCTACAGGACACAAATCGCTGATCGAATTTCATTTATTTTTATATATAATGTGATGCAACTATTGAGCTATGATTATATTGTAGTCTTGTATAATAATAGTATTTATAACAAATTGTAATAATAAATTGTATTTAATATAATTATCTACCTTTAAAGTGTGAATTGATTAAATAATCAGGCGTCCAGTAAGGCTATTTTAAAATAAACTTTATTTTAGGTCGCCAGTATTCATGGTTGCCACAACCACTAATCCTTAGTATTTATTAAACTTATTAAATTATATTATCAACTATATTAAATTTATAATTTCATAATATCCAAATTTATAAGAATATAAAAATGCTTTTGTAATCGTCACATGAGGCATTCGTGATATTTATTCAAGGATGGAGGAGAATCTATTGTGTGTAATATTAAGAATGTCTTATAAATTAAAGCATTTGTTCAATACAAAATGCTAATTTCTTGTTTTTCTAATCATTCGTGTAATACTCAACTTTGGTTTATATAGAAAAAGCGAAAGTGATGATTAATATTATCAAATTTATTACCGTAAAGATTGTCGAAGGAGTGGATCCATTGTTCCAACCAGTTCGGAATCTTTACAGTGGCAATTTGCCACAAGCAAGTAAAATATCACAGACAACATTGCAACTGGTTTGCGATATAAAAACATAAAAATGCGTATGATTTTGTAAAATTAATTTGTTCTTAGTTTTCAAATACGTGTCGTCGGCAAGTCGTTGTATAATAGGTAACAACAATATATCTGGCAGTCAAGTCTAGCAAAGGCTTTAAACATTCTTTCATAAAAACAATTACAAATAGCATCTAACAATGACGTTCTATACTTTAAGCAAAATATCTGAACAAATTAAAAAATGCAAAATGCAAGCAAATTGATTCAATGCTTACATTAAAATATTTTTTCTTAATTTATATCTTTCAGGTATATTTTTAGTAACACTTTAAATAATCACGTCAAAAATTAAACAAACTAGAAATAAGTAGAAATAAGAAGAAAGCAATAACGAAAATCTATAATATAATAGTAAAATAAATTATTTTGTAAAATAAATAACTAGAATAACTAGATTAATTCAATTAGTGAACATTTTACAAAATAACTTAAAATAATAATAATTGTATGTAGAATATAGTTAACCTCTCCGTATAATGTCCATAATCGATAGCGTTAGACTTCCTCCAAGGAATTGGCAGAAGTAGTATAATACATAATAAACAACTATATTATAATAATCCGGTTAAACGCAAACCAAGAAGTCATGGTGATAAAATGAATAGGAAAAATAGAGTTAAAAATATAAAAAAAGTTATGTATATAAATGAACAATTAGAAATATTAAAACAACTTTTAAGTGATAATAAGCTAAAAGATCTTTATGTAAATATAAGAAGGTTTTCTAAAGATATCATATGTTCAATAAATCAAAAATTAATTAACGACTATTATAGGCTAAGTTGTATAATAGGCAGTTATTGTAATTTTTTTAAACTAGGTTATTATATAATTAAATACATCTGTGTATGATTAAATACATCTGTATATTTAATTTTAACAATTTGTATTCAACAAAATATTTTATGTCAAAGAAATAGTTAACCTCTTCGTATAATGTCCATAATCGATAGCGTTAGACTTCCTCCTCTTCGTTATCACTACTTTCAGATATCGCCTGATCATCTAGAATATCCGAATCAACCGATCCACTGACAACTAGCCGGCCTTTTTCCGGTATCATCTGTTTGTTTATAGTGGGCGTTAATATTTGATCTGTTTCACAAAAGTCAGTTAATAATTCTGTTTCATAATTAAAACTTCCGTCCGATTCATGATTATCACTATTTGCGTTCGATAAACTGTCAGTTAATTCAGAATCAGATAATGTATGTACGTCATGTATCATATAACCGACGGTCTGTTTACTAATTTCGGTTTCTGGCTGTGAGTTTATAGGTAAAGATTCAGGATCATCAGCGTCGTTATTATTTGATGAATTGTCACATTGTTGCAGAAAGGTGTCAAAATGTGGCTTAATTTTGCTTGAAAGACTTTGGGGCTTTACTGTGATTGCAGAGCTCAATACGTTTAGTGTGAATTTTCCGTTTCTTCTATAAGTACACAATCCCTGTAGGAACACAATTTATGTGTTCCTGTAAAAACTGACGTATGGACACTGAATCCTGGTATATTAGCTAGCGTGACAGTTACTTCATTTGTATTGTTAAATTCAATGTATCCAGGAGCGGACTGATCAATTGACGATGGAAGAGAGTCAACTGCCAGATCAAGTGCCTGGAAGGGGTTCATTCTTCGTGTGGGATTATCCATTATGGGGTTAGCAATCTCGTAATACGGTCGGTTTAACATATCAATGCTAGATAATATAGCTTTTGAATTTCCTCTCATGAGTGCTATTGATATTCGTTGAAAGAGCCGTGCAGATGCGATGCTGTATGGTATATATGATCAAATTGCTAAGTATTGGGCGATTCGTCTGATGATTTTCTCCCCTTCCATATTCCAGCCGCCGTAACACTCCAAGACTGCAGGTATGAAGTTATATCCCGCCTCAATCATTTTAGCACGGTACTTTCTATCTTTGACCGATGATGCGTACTGTGCAGCTGCGTAACCAGGCACATAAGCTGACTGGCGAAGAAAGGATTTCTGTAGTGGATGTGTTACCGTGAAGTCTATAGCATCTGAAAGATCCCCGTAGATCAGAATATCGGCTGGCCGTTCTTGTAGATTTTAGACAAGGTTGCGAACCTCGCAACCCACATGCATTCCTGCTGATTGTGCCGCCTGGAGAACGACGTCACGAATTCCATTATGACGCATTCCTGGAAAACCACCGTAGTTGCAAGTTAGTGCATGGAAGCCCTCAGCATCTGCGTTTCGAAAACATCGACTACAACGGTAGTCACTTGGAGCAATTTGCAGGCCTAACCACATTCTTATAAGAATTGTAAATTCTTGGTCGGTAAGAGCTAGGCCGAGACTTCGATTTGGGGCGCATTGTAACCATGCGTTCGCATGTGGCTGTGATACCGCTATTAGTCTGGTCCTTGTCCGATCATCTTGAACTCGGCTAATTCGGTTTCTCGAATTAGCCGAGTCAAGAGTCAAATCATACGGCGCACCTTACCGGCTTGCA
Source organism: Pomphorhynchus laevis (assembly GCA_012934845.2). Classification (NCBI taxonomy): domain Eukaryota; kingdom Metazoa; phylum Acanthocephala; class Palaeacanthocephala; order Echinorhynchida; family Pomphorhynchidae; genus Pomphorhynchus; species Pomphorhynchus laevis. The sequence goes on from WNNJ02003748.1 coordinate 15,551, forward strand.
TCTGCAGTACATAATGAATCCGTTGAGGAAACGGTACACCCCAACCACAACTCGACAGCCACAAATGCCGAGCAAGTCCCAGCAGCTGATAAATCAAGTAGGTGGAAATGCTACTTCTGCGGTGGAAAAGTAAAAATACAAAGAAACATTGTCCCGCACGAAATTTGGTATGAAATAAGTGTCAAAAAACAGGACACTTCGCCCAAGTTTGCCGATCGGGCACTGTAACGCTGCATTCCAAAGTAACGGCGGGCTTTGCAGATCAAGCGGCAGCATTGTTACGCAAAAGGTTTTGTTAATGGCATTTGCCTAAGCGCTTTATCTGACACCGGAAGCACGTTGAACTTCGTTCGAATCACATAACACGATTAAATGTGAAAGTGTGGCGTTTGCAATCCAAAATATCAATGGCATCCTCCGGAATCCAGGTAACTTCAAATGGTTCGATAACAGTTGACATTCGTATGCAAGGAAAGCTATTTCGTAATGTAGAACTACTGATTCTAGACGATCTTTGTTCAGACATCATCCTTGGCATCGACTTTATGAAAAGACATTCCAACATCCAATTTCGATTCGACGGTCAAGAAGAACCAATTTCATTAAGAGTAATGAACATTGCTGAACCTCCAAAGCTATTTGAGCACCTAAAAGAGAACTGTACACCTATTATTACAAAATCTCGAAAACACACACGCGAGAACTATGCGTTCATACGTAATGAGATAGACAAACTTCTGCCGGAACACATAATTGAGCCGATCACATCGCCTGAGCGAGCATAAGCATTCGTGACGACTAACCAGCGAAGAAAGAAACGAATGGTTGTATACTATTCCAAGAAAATAAACCAATATACACATCTCGACGGATATTCACTTTCAAGCATAGAGAACATGATCACGGAAATATCTCAATACAAATTCTTCTCAACTATTGATCTTGAATCCGTATATCACCAAGACGAAAGTCACCTATCCGATCGTCAATATACGGTTTTCGAATCATGCGGCAAACTTTATCAATTTACAAGAATTCCTTTTGTATTAGCGAAAGCGGTAGCATGTTTTCAAAGAATCATGGATAAAATAATCACGGACAATGATTTGACCGACACATTCGTCTACCTAGACGACATCACTATATGTGGACGCACAAGAGAGGAGCATGACCGAAATGTAGATCGATTTCTTTCAGTCTGTACATCATTAAACTTAAAGTATAACAATGGAAAACACAAATTCTGTAGAGAAGAAATCAACCTTTTCGGATATCAGATCAGAAATGGTAGCTTCAAACTAGACCCGGAACGATTTGAGCCTCTGAAATCCTTGCATATTCCATCATGTCAGTCTGAACTTAAACGAGTGCAAGGTATGTTTGCTTACTATGCGAATTAGATAGCAAACGCTTCACTCAATATGGCAAAAATTAACGTTTCACAGTTCCCCATGAATGATGAGGCAATCACAGCGTTCAAAGCATAAAATCGAACATAATGAAAGCCGCACTAAATCACATTGACAACAATAAGCCATTAACTGTCGAAACTGACGCATCCGCGACAACCATAGCCGCATCTCTCAGCCAAGATGGAAGACCCGTGGCCTTTTTCTCTCGGCCGTCGACCGATCCGGAGACACAATACCCGGCAATTGAGAAAGAAGCGCATGCTATTGTGGAGTCACTTCGAAAGTGGAGACACCACCTTATCGGACGCCCCTTTACGATTATTACTGATCAAAGGTCCGTATCATTCATGCTAAACAACAAGATCAAGAGTCAAATCAAAAATGAGACGATTAATATATGGCGCCTCGAACTATCAGAGTTCGAATTTAAGATTATCTACAGACCTGGCAAACAAAACCACGTTGCCGACACTTTAACGCGAGTCTGCGCAGCAGGGTCTGATCTAGCCTCTCTTAAACAACTACACGTTGATTAGTGCCATTCCGGAATACGACGCTTAATAGCATATGTACGAAAAACAATCTACCATTTTTATGCGACGACGTAAGACTAACTTGCAATTACTGCCAGTTTGTTTAGAGATAAAACCCCAGTATCCGCATCTAGAAGGATCCCATGTTATAAAGTCAACTTGTCCATTTGAGCGGCTATCCATGGACTTCAAAGGTCCTTTATCAACATAAACACAAATAAATCCAAACCTCTTGGTCGTGATCGACGAATACAGTCGTTTTCCATTCGGTTTCCCCTGCAAAGACACCAGTTCACAAACGGTGATTGAGAAACTTGAACTGCTATTTTCGACGTTCAGTACCCCGGAGTTTACACATTCTGATAACGCAACTTGCTTCAGGTCAGCCGAGCTGAAACAATACTTACTATCTCAGAACATATCCTAAAGTCATTCGTCTCCATTCAATCCCATAGGAAACGGATAAGCGGAACGATTTGTCGGCCAGATTTGGACTACGATATGAATAGCACTACGCATCCTCAATCTTGGAATAAAAGACTTGTAGAAACTCATACAACACGCCTTCAACTGCAGTCGTAGCTTACTATGTACAGTCACTAACGAATGTCCACACGATAGGATTTTCAGATACCGCCGACGATGCCTTAAACAAAACCAACTCTCGGAATGGCTGACGCACGCACAGTCCGTGTAGGTAAAAAACTACAACCGAGTATCCAAACATTGTCCTAACTTACTACAGCCAAACTAGAGAATATAAATCCTTAATATTGAACAGTCTCATACCCTAACGGGCAGCATAGAACAGTCTCGAATCGCGATATTGAAAGGTTACCTCAAGAATGCTGCAATAATAGCACACCAACGGGTAAACTGAACGAACCAACAATGGAAGGTGCTCACGACCCATCAATAGAAGACAACCAACAAGACGCGCCAATAACTTGCAAGGACGATGTCGAACAATAGCGGAAGCCGGACAAAATACACTAACAAGCAAAACACAGCGCGATAGCGGTCATGGCACGACACAGGGAACTTACTTCAATGACAACGACAATGATACAGACGCCAGTGGACCGAAGAGACCAGTTAGAGCAAGAAAAGCGCCGAGCTACTTGCAGGATTATCTATTGCGGGGGAGAATGTGATGAAATTACCTTACCATTTATATTGTAAATCTTAACCCTTAATGTAAACTATTTACACTTACTGATTTACTACTTTGTTTTGTAGATATTACTCAATAAAGCTTTTTACAAGCGTATTTTTTTCACACTACAATGACGATATTAAGCATCTTCGAGATGTGCTTTCAAAAATGTTTCTCCAGAAGTGATGTGTGTTATTATTATTTATTACAAGACTTTGACACATAAAAGAGTCACTTTGTCTGATCACAATATTAAGAAAAAGGAAAAAATGAAAAAAGTAGTTCAGCAATAATAATTTTCACATAGTTATATATTTCCTGCAAAGAATCTTCTCTTTTTATCCACATGCTCAGCGCATTCTGGAATGATTTGTACTGTGTCATAGACACGATCGAATTCGGCAATCGGTTCCATAGGTTTACCGCTCTGTGAGATAATCGCAAGTATCTATGACATTTCCCGTGTGATTGCACAACAACTGATAAAGAGTGTCCTCTGTGGCTCGGGCGATCATTTAGAATAACGGATTCCGATGGATAACTAGGAAAGACATGGATCATTCGCCATAACTGTAATAAATCATTGCACACATATCTCTTGTAAACTGAAGTAATATTTAGTTGGCTTAGTCTATCACAGTAGGCGATGTTCCGAAGACCAGAACATAGCTTGGAAAATCGGCGAAGAATCTTTTCTAATTGGTTTATTTCACCACACGTAGAAGGAAAAGTCGCGGGCGAAGCATAATCAATGATTGGTCTGATCAACGTCTTATATAATAGTGAGAACTGAGACGGTGGAAGCGAACTAAAGGTATTTTTGATCATGTAAATAATTTTTCTCGACGTGTTGCATATATTTTCAGTATTGAGGTCGGTTTTAAACGAATTCTGAACAATTATCCCAAGATCTTTTGTATACGAATTTGTGGGAATAATCTCACCGCAAACAGAATAATCATTTAGTAAATCACTACGACCAAATCTGAGGTGGACACATTTAGTAATGTTAATCATGATTCCGGTCAGATCATGTAAATACTTTTCCTCGACATGTTGCATATAATAATGGACCCAACACCGATTCCTGAGGAACACCCATTGATAAATTTGACGGTCTAGATAGACAATTTCTAACTCGAACTCTGAAAGAACGATCAGATAGGAAAGCGTGAATCTATCGAATAGCAGGAATTTCAATTCCGTAATCTGCAAGAGCATCAATCAACATATTATGGGGAACCCTATCAAAGGCCCGACTGAAGTCGAAATACACGACATCAACAGCATTACCCTGCGCAACTGCATCAATCCATGCTTCGCGTGTACATAAAAGATTAGACATGCAAGAACGTCCAGGACTAAAACCATGTTGCGAATTATCTAACAAGTTTGATGATTCAAGATAGAATAGTAATCGCCGATGCAATTGCGCTCTAACATCTTACATACAATACTTGTAAGGCTTATTGCTCAATAATTATTAGGATTGTGACGATCTCCTTTTTTGTGGACTGGCACTACAGTAACGATTTTCCAATCTAACGGTAGAATTGACTGAGTTAGTGATAGTTGAAACAAATAAGCTAACGGTGAAGCAATAAATGTAGATAATATCCTTAGTATCTGGGGATGTAATCTATCCGGACCAGGTGATGAATGTCGTAAAGAATTTAACTCACTATAAACCTCCTCGGTTGCAATAATAATAATTTATGTAACGTGGCAATTGCGTGCAAGCTGCACGCTTACATGACCACTAACAAAAAAAGAACAGCAAAAGTCACAGATTAATTAGTTAATTGTTGAAATGGAATTGGATTTGGCGTCTGAAGCACGGCATTGATGTTGATTGGCGGATATGAATGGGCATATGATTCCACAAGAGAGGAGCAGCCACAACGAAGGAGAAGCCAAAAGAGGTAGAGTAGTTTGAGACATGTAAAAGAAGGGAATTACGGGAACGCAGAGCACATTACACAGGACGAGAGTTGTCGAGAAAAGTAAGGTTGAGAAATGAAGGGGTATGAGAAGTTATAAGGCGAAAAAATGATAAGAAGACGGATTTGAACACGACAATAAATGGTAGGCCAATCGAGAGAAACAAGATAGTGGAATGTATGATCAAAACGACGAAGACTGAGGAGAACTCGGACGGCTGCGTTGATGATGCGTTGTAAAGGAAGAAGAGTGGATTTAGGTGAGTTGGAAAATAGACTAAGACAATAATCGAGTCTAGAAAAAAGGAGAGAAGATATAAGAGTCATACATGAAGGCAAATCGATCAATCTACGAATTTGACGGAAGCTGCGGAGAATCAAGATAGTTAAGCGTAATTTATCTCTAACAAAAGGTTTAAGTGAAAGTCTGTTGTCGAAATGGAAGCCTAGGAATACGAGATTGTCAACGGTAGGAAGAATTGTAGAATTTAATGATACGGAGGGATGTTCTAAGCCAAGGCGTCGAGGTAGGATCCACATGATTTTGGATTTTAGTAATATCAAAATAACTTCGTGAATGGCTTACACGAGATTGCTGGTTAGTTTCTGTGTTATTAGTTACGAGTTGAAAAGTCGACGCAAACGTGTCGGCTCTAAAGTTGTGAAGCCTCTAAAAATTCCGAGAGGTTTTTGACCATGTCAACATGTCAGTTAAGTTGAGGCTTTTTAAAGTTGTTCTAGACTCAAAAGATCATGTCAACTTCCTACTCAAGCATGTATTTGAATTATCAGGTTCTGATTTTCGCATAATCCGTGATTTATCTGCTGCAGATCGTTTGTGAAGACACGAAACTTTCGATGAGTTGCACTGACGTCTGGAAAGAGGCGAAAGTAACCTATGTGTCCGGAATTTTCGGGTGGTCAAGTGTCGCCCGGTTGTCATGCGCAGACTTTTACTTCTGTATAGTCAGACTTTTATAGTACTGTTGGTTCGTGTGCATGTGAGCTTGCTGACTTCGCAAGCGTTACCGAGCGTGTCAGTTTGCCAGTATACGAACATTTTAGTCGGTTATTCAAATGTTCGCAGTCTTATGGCTCAATTATCTAAACTTAAATTTTTTGTAGCATCAAAACGTTTTGATGTATTTAGTGTAACCGAAGCATGGCTACATGCCAACATTTCGGATGATTGTGTTGTCATTCTTAATATTTTCTAATACGATCGGATCGCTCGTGTGGTAAACGTGGAGATGGGCCAGCCGCATATGTGCGAAATATTCTCCTGGTATCGAGCATTTTTTCTTTTCTCGAAGAAATCGTATTGCAATTTGAAGGTCTTGCTTTTACACTGATATATGGTCAGCGATCTTGATTCTGTATCCTTTATCACTCTCCGTCCTACGAATAAAGATTTGACTCTGTTAAACTACATTTGCATAGTTTATCTTCGTATCCTCTGATTCTGCTTAAGGTGACTTTAGCATCCCTCACAAAGACTAGGAAAGTAGCTTTTCACGATCAAATCACGGAATTGGGAAAGTATTGAGTGACTTTCTGTTAATCGAAATGCTACTGGTTTAACATATAAAAAACCTACTTGTGTGACAAGGACGCCTCCTATACTTGATTTTGCCTTTACTAAGTGTTTGTGAGAGTCTCATGTGTTCGTTATGACGCACCAATCGGCAATAGTGATCACTGTGTATTCTCTATACGACTGTCGGTTTTCAACTGGCATCTCAAAACTTCAATTAAAAAACGTTGTTGGGTAGGTGTTGATAATAATCAACTAGTTGCAAACTTCCCAAAGAGCATCTGGGATAGTATTCATGTTCACTTCGGTTCGAATATTACAGTAGCCTTTGATCTTCTTAAGGAATTGAAGCGTACTTCAGACATATTTGCTTCGCTACGTGTCTGCAAGTCAAAACATGGCCATCCTCCTTAATTCGACAGAGAGCTTCTTTATGCACTTAGGTCCCGCAACAAATTGTGGCGCAAGTTTAGACGTCATCCTGCTTCCAAACGTGCCTACATCGACTCTAGGAATTTATACAATAGGCTAAAATTTCAGAAACGCTATTCGTACGAAGAGGGTATCGCTAGTGATGCACATTTGAACCTTAGGAGGTTTTGGTCATATGTAAGAAATAAAACCTTCTTGACACCACAATTAGCTCAATTCAAACGCCAGCTGAGACTTTAACCAAAACATCTCATATCGCCCAACATTTAGCTGATAGCTTCTCAGTGCAAGCTTCGATTACTGACAAAGAGCGTGACTTTAGTTGGAAGTATGTTCCGATTGCACATCGATGTTGTGTTCGTTCACTCAGCGTTGATGAAGTGTTGAACGAGGTTATGAAGCTCGATCCGTTTGAATCTCCGGGACCCGACAATATTGCCCCTTTTCTCGTCTAAACCCTAGCGAACGTACTGTGCAATGATTTAATTGTTTTTCAGATATAGCTTGGACACATCTTGGATTTCTGATAGTTGGAAATATGCAATTGTGGTATCCATTCCCAAAAAGCATCATGTAAGCTTTTGTGCGGACTTTCGCCCATCAGTTTGACCAGTGTATTTTGCAAACCCCTAGAAGGATTAATAGCTAGTAGAATCAGAGATCATATGTACTCTAATCATATATTGGTTGATTCTCAACATGGCTTCAGGATAAACGTTCATGCCTAACTAATCTACTAACTGCGCGTGAAAAATAAACAGATGCTCTGAGTGCTGAAATCCAGGTTCATACAGTCTTCATTGACTTTGCAAAAGCCTTTAATAGAGTTCCACATGAGGTCACAGTCTCCTTACTGTATCCTTATGGATATCACCTGCTGATCGAGTATCTTTACCAAATGATATGAACTCTTTGTCCAATTGGTGCGAATCTACTGGGTTATGGTTAAATGAAGAAAAATGTGTCCTATGCAATTAGATCGCTCGTCTGAAACTCTTAGGTACTATATTGGATACATTGTCTTAAAAGAAGTGTCTCAACATAAAGATTTAGGTATTATTGTTCATCGATCCTTATAAACAAAGTTAAACACTGACTTCACCCTAGGTAAAGTTACTCGGGTATTATATTGTATAAAAAGCGCATTTCTCAGGTCAAGCTGTCAAATTTTCAAGAGATTATTAACCTTCCTTGTCGGGCCACATTTGGAATACTGCATTCAGGCTTGTTTTCGTGTCACCAAGCGAGAACTATTAGACCTGGAGTTTATTCTTAGGCGGGGTTCATGGCTCTGTGTTTGCTTAGGTGGTGACGATTATCATGTACGTCTTAGCCGTATTGGAATGTTGTCGGTACGTGATAGGTTCATAGCTTTGAAAATGCTTTGTCAATGGCAAGCTTTGTCAATGGTATAGCATCGTGAGGAATTGCTGGTGTCTTTATAGTTATCACAAAAGCAGTCGAAACGTACCCTAACCACTTCATCGAACTGACGATGACTGCTGGGTGGTTAGGATCGTCTCGGAGTGATACATTAGACTAATGGAGCTGATGATCGAAGTCCAGTTATTTAGCAGCAAATTTGGATTAAAAATCAATCGTAGCCAGCTTTGGCTCCTGGAACACAGTTTCAAGCGATTTTTCGCAATAACAATTTATAAAATGACGCATTCCTTCAGGAATCCTGTGAGAAATTCAGTGTCCTCGTAATCAACGGATACGCATTTGTGCCTTATATAAAAAATAACTAGAAGGTCCACACACGCAACAAGCCAGTAAAAACGCTTCTGCACCTGAGCTTCGTATAGCATCGTGAGGAATTGCTGGTGTCTTTATAGTTATCACAAAAGCAGTCGAAACGTACCCTAACCACTTCATCCGACTGACGATGACTGCTGGTTGGTTAGGATCGTCTCGGAGTGATACATTAGACTGATGGAGCTGATGATCGAAGTCCGGTTATTTAGCAGCAAATTTGGATTAAAAATCAATCGTAGCCAGCTTTGGCTCCTGGACCACAGTTTCAAGCGATTTTTCGCAATAACAATTTATAAAATGACGCATTCCTTCAGGAATCCTGTGAGAAATTCAGTGTCCTCGTAATCAACGGATACGCATTTGTGCCTTATATAAAGAATAACTAGAAGGTTCACACACGCAACAAGCCAGTAAAAACGCTTCTGCACCTGAGCTTCGTATAGCATCGTGAGGAATTGCTGGTGTCTTTATAGTTATCACAAAAGCAGTCGAAACGTACCCTAACCACTTCATCCGACTGACGATGACTGCTGGTTGGTTAGGATCGTCTCGGAGTGATACATTAGACTGATGGAGCTGATGATCGAAGTCCGGTTATTTAGCAGCAAATTTGGATTAAAAATCAATCGTAGCCAGCTTTGGCTCCTGGACCACAGTTTCAAGCGATTTTTCGCAATAACAATTTATAAAATGACGCATTCCTTCAGGAATCCTGTGAGAAATTCAGTGTCCTCGTAATCAACGGATACGCATTTGTGCCTTATATAAAGAATAACTAGAAGGTTCACACACGCAACAAGCCAGTAAAAACGCTTCTGTACCTGAGCTTCGTATAGCATCGTGAGGAATTACTGGTGTCTTTATAGTTATCACAAAAGCAGTCGAAACGTACCCTAACCACTTCATCCGACTGACGATGACTGCTGGTTGGTTAGGATCGTCTCGGAGTGATACATTAGACTGCTGATGGAGCTGATGATCGAAGTCCAGTTATTTAGCAGCAAATTTGGAATAAAAATCAATCGTAGCCAGCTTTGGCTCCTGGGCCACAGTTTCAAGCGATTTTTCGCAATAACAATTTATAAAATGACGCATTCCTTCAGGAATCCTGTGAGAAATTCAGTGTCCTCGTAATCAACGGATACGCATTTGTGCCTTATATAAAGAATAACTAGAAGGTCCACACACGCAACAAGCCAGTAAAAACGCTTCTGCACCTGAGTTTCGTATAGCATCGTGAGGAATTGCTGGTGTCTTTATAGTTATCACAAAAGCAGTCGAAACGTACCCTAACCACTTCATCCGACTGACGATGACTGCTGGTTGGTTAGGATCGTCTCGGAGTGATACATTAGACTGCTGATGGAGCTGATGATCGAAGTCCAGTTATTTAGCAGCAAATTTGGATTAAAAATCAATCGTAGCCAGCTTTGGCTCCTGGACCACAGTTTCGTATATATATATATATATATATATATATATATATATATATATATATATATATATATATATATATATATATATATATATATATATATATATATATATATATATATATATATATATATATATATATATATATGTTAAAGAGAGTCGTACTAATGGCCGATTCCTGCGGAACGCCTGTCGTCATCATTGAGTAATCAGAAAGATGATAGCTTATGCGTACTGCAAACGAGCGGTTGCTTACGAATGATTGCATCCAGTGTAATAAACAGCCCTGTACACCAATATTAGATAATTTGTTTATCAGCAAATTGGGAATAACTCTATCGAATGCTTTCGATAAGTCTATAAATATCACATCTACTTTAAAACCACTCCTCATTGAATCCACCCAGCTTGATCTCGCTTTTGAGCGATTCTATCTTACTGTTGAGCGATTTGAGCAATATTTATAAATCTTTGCAGAATTATTGATATTTGTAATTGTTATTTAATTAAATTGACTATTCAATCAAACTTCAAAAATTAGAGACTCACCCAATTGAAAAGTCAAATTTTAAAATTAAAATTTGACTTGTCAAATTTCTTTTTGTTGAAATATCAATTTGGGTAAAAGGCCTTGCCGGTTACATAATCGTACAAATAGTAAAATACTAAAATTAAATCGTATTTCCAAATTTTTAATTCAGATGACGATAATGACATATATTATCGCGCTATTCCAGGTTATTCATATTCATTCCAAATTATATAAATTTGCATTTGAAAAATTTTATGAAATCAAATGTGATTATCAATTTTCATTAATTAGATTCACATTCCAAATCTTGAATTGTGTTCAAATTGAGTTTTTCTATTTAGAAAAATTATCTTACAATGTGTTATCGTGTTTAAATTATCTAAAATTGTTTGTGTAACGAAGGTCGAAATGGCTTTTAAAACATTGAAAACGGTAACATCGGTGATTTTAAAACTTTTTTACACAAGACACTTAATCACGTATGGGCTATTTTATTTTCATTAATTTCAATATTTTCATTTCGTCAAAGCATAAAATATAAAGTTTATGTTATTCACTCCTTGTGACTTTTATTATGAAAGCATTACACTACAATATGAAAACGATTACAAGATGTTGCAATGAAATAATTATTATTATTCCAATACATACCAAAGCCAAAAGGCTATTCAGGCAGAGTCCAAATAAAAAATAATAAAACAAGCAAATGGTCAGTCAACGTAGCTTGAATGGCGGCATTGTTAATGTATCCATTTGTAGCATCATGATTTAAACGTTCTCAAACTGGGGGCTGCAACGACTTCCTCAGTCAACGAATTCCACATGTTAATATCTCTCCTCGAGAGTCTATACACTTTTGGTAATCTGCCAAATCCAAATTTATACAAGACTCTGCTATGCCCCCGCAACTGATCTACCCGCCTAGTGATTACATCGGTGGGATAACCTACCACATCATTCGACATATGCCATAGACATAGCATTTCCAAGGATATGAACCTCTCACGTACCGACAACATCCCAATACGACTTAGACGTACATAATAGTCAATACCACTTAAGCCAATACAGAGCCTCGATCCGCGCCTAAGAATAGACTCCAGGTCTAATAGTTCTTGCTTAGTGACAGGGAAACAAGCCTGAATGCAGTACTCCAAGTGTGGCCTGACGATGGAGATGAATAACCTCTTAAACATATAACCTCTTGAACATCCGGAGTTTATTTTATATTTCAAAATATCATGTATTCTAGTAATACAGTGGAACCTCTAGATTGCTTCAATCCTCTAGTTGGATTAAACCACTAAACTCGGGATTTTGTTTCGACATCTTATTTCTAGATTTTTTGATTGCTTTGATCGTGCTCCACATAAAGGTTTTGTGTCACTCTTAGTACACTACAGTTTCCATCGTGTGATCTCTCTGGAATTGAATTTTTTTCTTTCGTTGCGTACGTTTAAGATAAGTGTTGGTGAGTCTTTATCTGCAAGAAGATGTCGATAGGTGTCTCTCAGGGTTATGCACAAGGGTCCTATTATTAATCACGTTCCCTAACGATTTACTTTTACGTATTGAGAATACTCTCTTGGCATTCGCTGATGATCTTAAAATTTGTACTGATACAAATTGGATCGCGTTCATGATTGGTGCCGCTCTACTAAATTACATTTTAACGTTGATAAGTGTGTACTCATGATGATGGGTAAAAATCCAGTAATTTAACATATCAAATCGGCGATGTTCTTCTCACCTAAGTATCATATCATAGGGATTTAGGAATTATCGTACAAGCATCATTAAAAACTAAACTTAACAGTGAAAGAGCAATTAAAAGCGCTACTCGAGGTACTACTGGTCACCAAGCAAGAAAGGACATCTATAGAGTCAGTCTTATGACGAGGTTCTTGTTGATGGGTCTTATCAATTAGACTTGCTAATATAGTGGACAAATAGAGAGAGTCATTCCTAAGTCTGACTCGTTTTTGTAAGGTACAGAAACCGTAGCTATAAGTGAAATTATACTGCAGGTATAAGTGTTTTATTATTACAGGTCAAGGCTATGTGTTCATATTCGAAAATTTCAACATTAAAGTTTTCCGAATATAGACCAAGACCATTATTTCCTGTGATGTTGAAACTCAACATTACTCAAGTACTTAAAAAACTAAGTACTATAATTTTTTAGCAAGCATTAAATTTTTTCATTGAATGGTATTATTACAGGTCATAGCCATAAGGCTGTTTTGATCGCTCACAAAAAATTAATACAAAAAATCATTCATTATATTATATATCAGGACTATGGGTACTGGAGCAAACACCACTCGTTCTCATTGCGAATCTAGCTCTTTATATTAGATTTAAATTCATTGATTGTATTGATTGTATTCATTGATTATATTGATTGTATTCATTGATTGTAATGATTGTATTCATTGATTTATTGATTGCACCGCAACCACATCAGCTGGAATACGATTCCAAACATTCACCGCTCGATGAGACAGTCCGAAATGACGAGGGTATTTTCCCTATTCATGAACTACCAATACTTTCGAGTGCCCTCTAAGTCTATCCCATCATTGATTTCAACTCTATTTGCTGGAAAATTTTTATCTTTATTAATTAGTCGATACATAGCTAGAACGTCAAAAAGAAGGAACCTTTCACGCACTGTCGGTATATTCAAAATTTTTAATCGTGCCTCATAGGGAAGATATCGTACTTGCAGACAATTTCGTAAACCGTCGAAGTATGAGCTGTAACAGATCAAGTTATGTACGCGTACACGTAAAGACTGCTGGTGACACATATTCTAATATCGTGTTATAAGAGCATTATATAAACGTACTTTGTTTCTTCGAAGAAACAAATTCAAATGTTGACTATAATAAATTTGAAATAGAAAAATATAAATATTAAAAGTAAAATTATGCACACATAATCAGAAATACTTTACTATTAGACTATTTGATACTCGAGCATAAAGGTCTAATGTTATTAAATATAATATTATTTTTATAGGTGAAATAATGTATAGCTTCCCTATATCAAATAATATAATATATTTAATATAATGTAAACATTATATCAAAGTATGTCTTACAACAAAAATTATTTCTGGAATACAATCAGGAATAAAAGTAATCAAATTTTTGAAAAATTACAATTTAAGATTGAGAACGTTATCGAAAAAATTGTTCCAGAGATTGATCATCGCTCGATTCAATAAAACAGACGGCGTGTCCGCGTTGTATCGTTGTTCTTATTAGTTGGGTCAACCATGAGCGGGCGCCGCCATCTTTAGATGAACAAATAAGTTTCGTTCCGATCACATCCAAGAGCTTCATTGCACCAGGACCAAATACTCAAAGCGTTTCAACCGCAAATGGCGTGAACGAATATTGACGTTCGTTGAGATTGCTGTACTTGTCGGCGCTAGGCAACGTCTCCTACAAAAGAGACGGCGTCTAACTGGAAGCTGGCTGCCAGGGTAGTTGGGCATGTAAAATCCCATACCAAACCTATCTAATTACAATTAAGAAAAATAAGCTCTTGTGAATAGGCTTATTTTCCTCTAATAAGCCATTATTCTTTTTAATAGCAAACGTTTTTAATTAATAAATTAAATAAATGACGTATTGATAAATTAAATAATATTATAATGTGTAATAATATTATAATATTATCATGGATCAGTAGCGGATTAGGTCCGCTAGTACTGAAATGTAGCGTACTGCTATATGATTATAGATAAGATTAAATCAACGTGCGATATCATCAAGAAATTTCAATTACAACAATGACTGCACAATTTGCTGATTAATATGCAGATTAATTAATTAATTAATATGCTGATTAATAATACAATTTATAATTATAATTATAATGATATTATTATAATTATAATTATAATTTAATTTATAATTTGCTGATTAATATGCAGATTAGATTAATTAATTAATATGCAGATTAATTTGCTGATTAATATGCAGATTTGTTGATCAACATATATTTAAGTTTATAACAAATGTCTTTACAATTACAGATATTTTGATATTTTTGGCAATTTCTCTATAGCAAACGAGATTATTTCAAAGTAAAAACCATCTACGGCGTTCTACATTTATGATTTGCAACTTGTTTTTGGTAGCAGATTCCTCTAATATGATCACAGTGAACACTTAATTTTCACCCAAGTATATTATCATCTAAGACGAAGTTCAACCACATCTTCTTAAATTACTTGCTCCATACATAGCGGAGCCATTGACGTCGTTATTCGAGTTGATCTTACGTAGATCAAAATTACCAAATATCTCAGAAACAGCTATTGTTCTCCCGATTTTCAAACATGGGGACAGAAATAGTGTCGGTAATTATCGTGCAATAAGTCTTACTAGTGTAGTCTGCAAAGTCTTTGAGTGGATATTAAACAAACGTTTATATGCTCATTTAAATTCACTATGAATCCTGAATACGGCACAACACGGATTTCATCATGGTCGCTCATGCCTCATGAACTTATTATGCGCTCGTGAAGATTGGGTTGATCATGTTGTGAGTTTATTGCGTTGACGCAGTATTTCTGGACTTCGATGAGTGTTTGATAGGGTTCTGCATCGGATGTTGCTAGCTGTTCTTGATAATTACAATGTTGACTCGATAATTCTTTACTGAATAAGAGAATTTTCCACATGAGATCATTTAGAATTCGAGTGGGACGGTATTTGTCTTCTTCACGTACTTATACTACCGGAGTCCCCCAGGGATCTGTTCTAGGACATTTTTATTTAATATCTTTGTCAATCAGCTATTGAACTCGCTGAAAAAGTTGTAAGATTCTTGCATTTGCCGATGACAAAAAAGCGTGGAAGGTAATTAATGATCTCGAAGATTGTGAAGTTTTTTAGAACATGTTGAACGTTGTTCATCGTTAGTCCATAAGAACAAAAATTAGTTTAAATACAAAAATGTGCTTATATGAGGTTAGGTCGTAGCAACGTGTGCTATAAATACTATCTCGGTGACGAGATCATTACGAATACTGTCACCACCAAAGATCTTGGTATAATGGTGTTCCAAAAATTGGTAGTTTTGAGTCACGGAATATGCCCATCTCATTTCCGGCTTTCACATCGAGCGATCAACGCGTGGAATAATCTTCCTGATAACATCGTGGACATATCCGATTCTAAATCATTCAAAATACAGATTATGCGTAGAATGAGTTGCGAACTTACTCCTGGATGGCGAACTACTCGGGGTGTTAATCGTTTCTGCGACGAAGATTACTGATGTATATTTTTATCTTGTCTTTGTTTATTTAGTTTGATGTTTTTCTGTTGTAGTTATCTGTGAGCGGTCAAAACAGCCATCTGGATATAGACATGAAGTATAAATATATAATAATAAGGGATTTGTTAAATAATAATAAATACATGGGTCAGAAAAAAGACCAAAGAAAAAAAATGTGAGTTTTAAAAAATGATAGTCACTCAATTGCAGTCTTGTTCCAACTCACTCCTTACGACCCCAGGTCTAGCGAGATCTGAGCCTTCCAGCCAATCCAACACGCCGCTCTCCGACTAAACCACCCGGGGTCTTTCACCTCCGAAGAGTATAATCGAGGCGGACTATGCTCGGTAATCTCGAGATGAGAAGCTTGAGAAAACTTAGTATTTGCTATGGGGGACGTCCTCTTGAAAAGAAGACTAATCCCGAGATACCCCAAGTACCCCAGAGGCGCACTTGAGTTTTCCCGTTCAATGACATGCTGAGACCGTTTCAGGGCCCACCTAGCTCTCTTCAGAATACATTAAAGTCTATCAGGGTAAGCTTTCGCTGACCAATTCACCGTAACGGTGAACCCTCAGGTATTTTACTCGACTTGTGAAGGTAGGGAGAAGTTGATTAGTCAATATGGAAGATAGAGCTGAGAGTGCTAGTCTCTTTAATTTTTTCTTTGTCGCAGAAGCGCCATGAAAGACAACCACCTGCGATTTGGATAAGTTTAAAATACGATTGGATAGGGGTATCTGATCTTTTAATCTTAAAAAGAAACGGCTGATATCCGAGACTATATCTCTGCACCTGCGTCCAGAGAACAGAGCTGTGGTGTCATCAGTGTTTACCACCAGATGTTGGTTGCGTTTTAAGTTTTTAAAAAGTTCAATAGAGACAACAAGATTAGAGAAAGTGGGAAACCTTGAGGCACACCTGTAATAGGGTAGAATTGACGTGCATCAGGGTCGTCTTCATAGAAGAATCGCTTGGTATATAACAAAATTCTGTTAACAATTCTCACATGCAACCCAATGGACCTGAGAGAAGAGTTAACAAAATGAATTGAAATGCGGTCGAATGCAGCAGAAATATTAATAAAAACAGACATAGCAAGCTGATGAATGTTGTTTTCACAAAACTGATGTACTTCACCTATTGTTGTATGGACCGATCGAACTTTTACGTACCCATGAAAACCTGATGGGATTAAATTTCGCCTACTTAGATGGTCGCGGATTTTACGCGCAAGCGCTTTTTTTGTAAATGGAGATGAGGGAGTTTTGAATCAAAATGGGCCGCAGGTCTTTAGGACATGAAATCGATTTTTTTGGTATAAAAACACGACGGCTGATATTAATGCCAGCAACATCGGACGGGGAGGCTAGTAGCATGGTGATAGCTACCTCCTTTCTCTGACTATCTGTCAAAAGTTGACAGACCCGAGTGGAGAGTGGCGCGTAGGATTTGGAGGTGCTTGGAAGTGGCCCCCAGGAGTTTAGGATATTTGTGACAGATAAGTCCCTGCTCCTGAAGTCACACCAAGGTGGGATTGGTTGGGTAGATAGAGTGGCTCCAAAATTATGTAGGGATAGTGACTCCCCCAAAACTTTGTCAAGGCCTATGCTACAGATCTAACCCAAGGCTCTCTCCCTCTAGCAGACAAACTTCTCCTTCTTAAATATCTTTTAAAAGGTAGACTGACAAGGGTTAAGGTGAGCAAGGATCGCCCTATCTTTACTCAGCTGGAATCTATATCTAGTGCTCCAGTATTCATTCGAGAGGACCTGTTTGGCGAAAACAGAGAGATTAGGATGGTGTAGCATTTTAGCTAGTACCTTGAGTTTTGTTGGAGTGGGATTGTATATTCGACCTTTATAGGTAGTCGAAAGAAGCGCGGTAGCTTGCAATGATATGTAGGAATTAAATTTGGTCAAACTCTCATTACCAATTCTCGGGAAGAGTTGGATAGCTGCCTTAAATAAAGTTATTCTGATTGGATCAATGTAAAACCTCATTATAAGCAACATATCTTCTCAATCCGCCAACGAATTAGGTCATGAGCGGTGTTATGTTTTTGGCGCGACTGCTCAGTACAGATGGGTTTCAACAACCACATCGTATTAAGCAGTAATATGTCGAGGAAAGGATTAGTTGTTGAGCAGTGAAAGGTGGGGGACCGTGGTTTATGAATAAGGTAGTCGTTCCTGGCTCTGCGGAGTGCTGCATTAATCCAACGACCAGTTCTGTCTTTGAAGTCACCAAGTAAGATGTCATAGCCACTACCTAAAATACAGTCCACGCGCTCACGGTTCTTGTGAATTTCCCCTTGCCTAATGTAGATATTGGCTATGCTGATACGTTTACCATTCTTACAAAGTGATATAGCTAAACAAGACAGAGTTGGACAAGAATAGTTTAGTAAGAGGGATGATCTTAAGGAGCTCTTAACTAGGGTTAAAAGACCTTGAGATCAAGAGGAGTAAGGGTGTTATATACGGAGTAAAGTGTGTGTAAATATGCTTAGGAATATATCGAGTAATGTCCTGGGGGAAACGGATAGACCGCGTCTCCTAAAGGACTATAGTATCTGCATCTCTACCAGATAGAAGGCTAAAGGCAGAAGCACCTCCCAAATTCCACTGAAGAATATTCAGTAAAAAATGATCTTGATTACTTAGCATTGTATTGATTTAGCTGAAGTGAGATGCTTCCACCTAGTCAGAACCAGGAGTGAGAAGGTTGCCATTTAGGGTGAGACACTTGCTCACCGGGCATATCTTCATTTCCCTTAGAATTACAGGAATCAGCCACAGCCCAAATTCTGGCTAATTTTATTGCCGCTACAGATTGTACAGGTTTAGTTATCTTAGAGAACTTTCTTTTAATGTTCGGCTTGACAATAGGAGGAGAGTTAATGGATTGTAGTATGGTGCTAATATTCTCTTTGATTAGGTTTTCCACGTGTGCCATTACGACTTGTACTATTTCGTCCACATACTTTACTATGTCGACATCATTCGTCCTATTAAACGGACTAGTCTCTATATTTGACGTCTCACTGTCTTTTGCAAAACTTTTGTGAATTTCAGTTTTTAATCTATTCCTCTGCTGATAGTCTTTAAAGAATGAGCATTTGCGTGACTAGGCAGGGTGGTCACAATTGCAGTTAGCGCATTGTGGTCTAAGCTGACACCTTCCCTCGTGCTTGTCAGACGAACCATACACTTCACAAGTTTGAGGACTGTCACAGCCGCTTGCCCAGTGCCCCATCTGCGACATGAATTGCAGTGTGGATAAGTCATCGAATCAGAGTCGATTGTCGTGAATATTAGATTATATCCCATAAAGGGATTAAACTTTGAATTTTCCAGGCGCACCGCATCGTCGACCTGGGCATTGCAGAACGCGACGGGTATGTTGTCCATTTTTCCCGTTTACGAATCGTAGATTAGAAATATTAAAGTCTTTATCCAAAAAGGTTATGTCCTCACCGGATTGGAATGCTGGGATGTTGTTGATCTTAACGGAAGCCATAATCGGTTTGAACATTATCACACTTTTATCAAGGTGGTTAATCTTAAAGTAGTTTATGTAAGCCTTGGCTAGATCGGCCGTGTAGAAGATTACTTTAGCATCCGTTTCGTAAAACTTGATGGAATTGAACAAAATACGGTTTTTGTATTGCACGGCGAAGTTTCTTAGGAAAATGTTAAATACGTTGCTCCTATCGAATGGAGCGATCAACTTTATAATGACTAGATTCTGGAGTTTGGGCACTGGGGAAATCCCCCCCCCACCTGTTTTTTGTTAAAAGACAAAAATTTACTTACCTTCGTCTTTTCTTTGCACTGCATTTTCATAATTCTTTTTTGTAAAATTTTATTATATTCTGATTGGCAAATTTGAACAACATTGAAGCCTTTAAAGCAACATTGAAGCCTTTAAATGTTATCCCTTAAATCTTTCTATTTACTAACGGAATAAGTCTTGTGAAATGAACATGATTTATTTAAATCGATTTGCACATAATGATTGTCACTAATCTATCACTTGTCACTTGTTAAAGGTCAGTAGTTAAAATGAAACGTGCGTGGTGCATTTATTAATTATATTTTTGTCGAATATTTCGTTTATGTATCAAATACACTCTAATTTAGAAGCTTTGTATTTTAAAGTGTTGTCAATGTTGTCGTCGGGTATACTGTATAACAAAATCTAGTTACCGTAACGCTTGGATGATAATAAAAAGCTAAGATTAGCTGTACGTGCTCCTTAGAAGATTTCGTTATCTTCGCAAAATGCCAATTATCGTATTCCACTTGCTGAATGGCTTATTAACTTTTAAAGGCTTATCAAATCCTCAACCGATGCCATTCCGAGTATTAATTTGAATTTTATATTTTCATTTTCAATTTGCATTTCAAATTTTCAATTTGTCTTTGACAGAAAATGCCCCTTTTATTGGTTGCGATTCAGAACAGTCTATTAACCGTTTATTGTTAAAGCTGTTTGCCGCAGCTTTATTGAACGATATGCGCTTACGTTTATCGTTCAATAAAGCTGTGGATCTCAATTTATAAACTAAACAAATTAAAGCAGCTTTCCATATTTTAGAAAACTATCAAACTTTCCTATTTAATGCTCTTCTGTATTGTCAACATATTCCAACCTCCTTTAAACAAGTCGTAATCAAAATACTTTACAATGTAATAGCGATCCACATTCCGTACATTCTTACTGCGATATTGCTATCTTTAATCATTCTTATAAGTTAATAACGAGCGTTCTAACTTATCGACTGAGAGCTTTCTGTGACCATATTCTTACACCAGGATTGCATTGTTTCGTTGCAATCGTACAACCGTCAATGCTATCAAGCTCCTTCGAAAGTAGGTGAACAATAGATTTAATGTTCGTAATTTTCATCGACTTCATCAAAGCCTATAAGTCAACATATATATATATGTTGTGGCATAAAATGTAGAAATCATAAACATCAAAATCTGCTAGCATCATTAAATTAAGCCAACATTAAATTCTTAAAAAATATTTAGTTTCTTATACTAATACTTACAATTGTAAAAGGCAGCTTGAGTAGTGTATAAATCACATCATTCATGAGAAAATGATAAGGCTTTCAGGTGGACAATAATTTAATTTATTAAATGAATTTATTAATTTAATTAATAATTAAATGAATTAATTTATATATGAGTTAGTTAAAAGATGAAAATAATACAAAATAATAATACGATTTCTCTGTAATATGGAACGATATTATAAATGATACAATGGTATCTTCTCTCTGAAGATGGGTTAACAAAGTTTTGTGTATTCTGTATTATACATATATTGAAGATATAGATGCCACAGGGAAATTTCAAGCTGAAGAAAATTAAAGCGATACAGTCGGCAGCTAAAGCTGATCAGATTCCGGGATTGGTAAAACGCATTAATATAAATGGCAGTAAACCCTCATGCAAACGTAAAAACTGTCCCGCGATGAAGAAAAAGCAATCAACAACGAATAAACACGTTAAGAACAAGTTAACATGTGAAATAAATGCAGCAATCGAGGATGAACTGGTTCGTAAAGTCACATCGTTAGATCATAATGGCTTATCCTTGGTCAAAACATCTGATTTCCACAGTACCTCAAATTCTTAAAATGAATATTTGTTGAACTTATTGTATAAATAACTCAATCAAGATGTTAGTTTAATTTATGCATTTGTTGCCATTTGTAAGGATTTAATGATTTTAATAGAGTAAAAGTATTTAGGAAACTTTTTAAGTCTCGTAATATATTTTTTATAAATATAAAAATAATATATTATCTTATATAGGTATTAATATAAATATCAAATATCATTTAGGATCACATTTAGAAAACATTTAACAATTGGCCAACTTTAATTTAATTATATTTATATTAAATATAATATATTACGAAATAAAGAAAAATCTTTTATTTGCATAAAGCATTTTGAATTTGTTTGTGATTTAAAGATCACAACCCGGGATGCGCTAACGAAAATATCAATCATGTTTGATATTTGTAGAATCCAAAGTTCTATAACGCCCTTACTGAGAAAAATAATTTGAGAAGGATTATGTTAATTACGTTATCATATTAATTATCATGATAACATGTTAAGGTCGAATTATCCATTAACGCAACACTGTATGATATCTTAAAAAAAACAATTTAGCAAATGCAGACTGTGATACGTTATGATAAAGTAGTAATTATTCGGTAAAATATTATTTTAGATAACAAATTGATCAGATTCGATATTTGAATATTATTTATATTAAATTATATAATTCATTATAATATTATGTAATTATTATAACTCAATTATAACTACATTATAATTAGATTGAAGTAGAATTTCATAAAAACAAACTCTTGATTATTTTGATTATAATCATTAAATGATAATTTAAACGATGTTTGACTTTAATTTAGTATTAAAACGATGGT
>WNNJ02003749.1:0-47753 GCA_012934845.2 Pomphorhynchus laevis
CAAATGAATTCGTTTTTTTTTCGCTTACAAAAAAATTATATAAATGATAGAAAAATAAAATAATGCTAGTCATAAAAGAACAACGGTGCTTTTTTAAATTATATTCTATTCGACTTTAATAGGCTCCGTTAAGGTATGGAAAAATGTAAATTTGGCGTTTATTCATTGATTCAACCGTTTCATCTCTTGACTATAAATGTGAAATAAATGATTCAGTAATACACTTATTTACTTCCCGATAAGTATATTCTCTCTAGATCAGCTCCTTTCTTAATTTATTTAACTTTCTATTCTTAGCTACATTTGAACTACAAATTCACTTATTTACTTCCCGATAAGTATATTCTCTCTGAATCAGCTACTCTCTTAATTTATTTAACTATTTATGCTTAGCTACATTTGAACTACAAAGATATATATAGTCCAAATATAAAAAGTAGGAACGTATATATTCAGACAAATAAAAAGTGTTCAAATAGGAACCCAATTATAGCTTACTAGCCCAATTATAGCTTACTTATTTTTAAGCTTTATAGATTGTGATTTCTTTTATGATTTTATATTTTAACTTGATATAAATTATAAAATCTTATAACAATTATTTATAATTATTTATTATCTAATTATTTTAGGTTGATTTATTGATTTATAATTATTATTTTTATTTATTTTTTTATTTTCCAATTAAATTTGTAGAGTCACTTTGCTGATTTGATATGCTCATAACTGTTATTTTAAATATTTATAAAGACTAAGATTTATAACGATATACTTATACATTATTTATTAATAAAATTAAAATGGATGAAAAGTAAAAAAGCGTTTTAATGGAAGGTAATAGTAGTCTAATTATAGCTGACTTGTTTTTAAGCTTTAAAGAATATGAATTTGTTCATAACTGTTTAAGAAATAGATCTAAATTATATAAAGATATGAAATATATGTTTCGATACATTGATGATATATGTGCATTTAATTCTAATAATTTTTATTCAATTAGTGAGCACATTTATCCAGAAAGCCTTATTCTTAACAAAACCAATATTAATGATAAAGAAGGTGTATATCTAGATATGAACATTAAATTAACATTAACTAAAACTACTATTAATTTATATCGTAAAGATGACATATTTAAATTTACAAGAAACATATTTTTGCATGAGCATTCATGCATACCATATAATATAAAATATAATACATTAAATAATGAAATTTTAAGAATTGCAACAATATTTAATGATATTGGCTTTCTTCAAAATCATTTAAATAATTTAATAGATGCATATTTTAAACTAGGTTACTATAAAAATAACATCAAGCAGAAGATAGTAAAATATATAAATCAACACAATAATATAAAGAATAAATTTATACTTTTAAGTGACAAATTTTTATGGATGGATAATAAATAATATACTTTGTATTAGAATAAGATACTAGATAGTTATTTCAGAGGAAATACATAATTAGCATGTATTTGGCCCCGCTGCTATGTTGGGTAGAGGAGTTTGGGGCCGAAATCTGATAGCATAGCAGTTCCTCCTGATGACCTCTAATTCTTATTCTGATACAACGTCTGTTATTTATTAGTCAATTCATAAAAATGACGTTTATTTTAATTTCATTTTTTAACTTGATTTAAATTATAGAAAATCTAAAAACAATTATTTATTTTATTATTTAATTATTAAATTTTGATTTAGCATTATTATGTTTTGTTTATTTTATAATTATATAACAATACGTATACTCAGTTAGCTGATTTAATTTATCACATTCAGTTAGCTGATTTAATTATTTATTTTATAATTATATTAAATACGTAGACTCAGTTAGTTAATCCATGATCTTGCTTCATCTTGCTGATGTTATGGGAGGGTCTCTAAGTACTAGTGACATATAACAGCCTTGCATCACCAACAAGTTTTATACTAGCATTCAAAATGAAACAACAAATACTTCTGATGAGTTGCACATCAGCATCGATTCAAATGGGTATAATGTAAATCTTTTGATTTACATTATATAATAAATCCACTTTAATTTATATTTTTAAATAAAGTGTTAAAATTTAAAAGAAAATAAAGTTTTACATCAATAGGCAAATAATAAATAAATAAATATTTTCTTAATACAAATAAGGAACACATGATACATATACATAGATAAATGGGTAAGTAAAAGAATTTAATAAAAGATAGTTGAAGCGAGAACAGCATACTCTTCTTTACTTCTTAACACTTCTTCTCATTATGAAGGCCTCAAATCCATGGGGAACTGAGCCCCCGACCAATCCAACACGCCGCTTTCTGATTGAACCACCCGGGGTCTTTCACCCCCCGAAGGATCCAATCGGTGCGGACGATCCTGGGTAAACGCGAGACAATGAGCTTCAGAAACCTTAGTCTTTGCTCTGGAGGACGTTTTCTAGATAAGAAGACTAATCCTGAGATAGCCCAGGTACCCCAAAGGCGCACCTGGGTTTCCCATTCAATATCAGATGCTGATCCCGTTTCAGGGCCCTCCTAGCTTTCTTCAGGATACGTTTGAGTCTATCTAGGTCGGCTTTAGCTGACCAGTTCACCGTAACGGTGAACCCCAGGTATTTTACTCGACTTGTGAAGGTGGGAAGTGGTTCAGAGGCAAATATGGAGTGTGCTAATCTCTGAAGTTTTTTCTTTGTTGCAGAGGAGGCATGAAAGACAACCGCCTGCGATTTGGCAGAATTTAAAATAACATTGGATACGGGTAACTGGTCTTTTAATCTTAAAAAGAAATGGCTGATGTAAGAGACTACGTCCTTACACCTGCTTCCAGAGAACAGGGCTGTGGTGTCATCAGCGTACACCACAAGACGTTGTTCGCGTTTAAATATTTTGAATAGTTTAATAGAGGCAGCAAGATATAAGATAGGAGAAAGTGGGGATCCTTGAGGTACACCCGTAATAGGGTAGAACTGACGCGCATCAGGGTCGTCTTCATAGTAAAATCGCTTGGTAAACAACAGGATCTCCACTCTGTTCACAATTCTCGCAGGCAACCCGAGGGACCTGAGAGAAGAGATCACAAAAGGAATGGAGATGCGGTCAATTGCAGCAGAAAAGTCAAGGAAAACAGCCACAACTAGACGATGGCTATTATTCCGACAAAACTGCTCCACCTCACCAACTACTGAATGGACCGAGCGACCTTTGACGAACCCATTGAAACCAGTGGGATTAAATTTCGCTTACTTAGATGATCGCGGATTCTACGCGCAAGCGCTTTTTCGTAGATCGAAACGAGGGAATTTTGAATCGAAATGGGCCGCAGGTCTTTAGGACAAGAGACCGAATGCTTTTTTGGAATAAAAATTCTCTTGCTAATGTGATGCCGGCCACATAGGATGGGGTGGCTAATAGCATTGTGACGGCCACATCCCTTCTTTGATCAGCTGTCAAAAGCTGACATACACGAGAAGAGAGTGGAGCTACGGATTTGGAGGTGCCCTGTAGAGGCCCCCAGGCGTTGAGAATATCTGGCACAGATAAGTCTTCACTCCTGAAGTCTCCCCAGAGCGGGATTGGTTGCGGTGATTGAGTGGCTTCATAATTATGTAGGGCTAGTGACTCCTTCCAAACTTTATCAAGGCCTATACTACCGGTCCACCACACAGCCCTATCCCTCCAGCAAACAAACTTCTCCTTCTTGAATATCTTCCAGAAGGAAGACTGAGAAGGGTTAAGACGAGCGATACTCGCCCTATCCCTACTCAGCTGGAACCAGTATCTGGTGCGCCAGTATTCGTTCGAGAGAGTCTGTTTGGCAGAAGAAGAGAGAGAAGGGAAGTAAAGTAGTCAGTTTAGCTAGGACCTTGAGTTTTGTCGGAGTGGGACTGAAAACTCGACCTTTATAGGTTGTCGAAAGAAACGCGGTAGCTTGCGAAGAGAGATAGGAGTTAAATTCGGTTAAACTCTCATTACCAATTCGGGGAAAGCGTTGGATGGCTGCCTGGAAGAAAGCCACTCTGATCGGATCAAAGTGGAATCTTCTACGAAACAGCGTATCCTCCTCTATCCGCCAACGAATTAAATCATGAGAGGTGGACAGATGTTGACGCGATTGCTCCGTACAGAGGGGTTTAAACAACCACGTCTCATGTAGCAATAGTAATTCGAGGAGTGAATTCGTTGATGTGCAATGAAAGGTTGGGGAGGGTGGTTTATGAATAAGATAACCGTTTCTGGCTCTGCGGAGGGCTGCATTAATCCAACGACCAGTTCTGTCGTTGAAGTCACCTAGTACCATGTTATAGCCGCCGTCAATAATCCCATCCAGATGGTCACGGTTCTTGTGAATCTCCCCTGGACGAATGTAAACGTTGGCAAGACTGAGGCGTTTACCGTTCTTAACGAGTGACACTACTAGACAAGACAGGGCTGGACAAGAGTAATTTATCAAGAGGGAAGATCTTAAAGAGCACTTAACTAAGGTCAAGAATCTTTGAGAAGAAGATGAATGAGGCGGGGTTATGTACGGAGTAAAGTTGGAATATATGTGCTTAGAGATAAATCGAGTAATGTCCTGGGGGAGACGGATAGATCGCGTCTCCTGAAGGACTATAACATCTGCGTCTCTTCTAGATAAAAGTCTAAGGGCAGTAGCACCTCCCGAATTCTACTGAAGAATATTCAGTGAAAAAGGCTCAGGCTTACTCACCATTGTGTTAAATTTGTTGGAAGGGGGATGCCAACCTAGACAGAGCTAGGTGCAAGAGGGTTACCCCCTTGCCACAAACACCACAAACAGAGGAATTAGAACAGGTGAAGGACCAGTGCCCCCAGCCGTGACATTTTTGGCAATGAGGGTAGGTGAGGGTGTCCTCACTAATCAGCAAGAATTTCATATTGAATCCCAAAAAGGGATTAACTGTTGAAGTGGCAAGAATGTGCCCGTTGTCTAGATCCGTCTCAGCAAAGGCAACTGGGAACGGGTCACCGCGTTTACCCAGTACCTGTCTGATTGAAGAAAGTTTGAACTGTTTTTTAATTGATCAATATCATCGTCAGAATTGAACGAAGGAAAATTAGAAATTTTTAAAGTACATCTTAGCGGCAGAATAGTTATAGTACCAATAGTAGATAGATTAGTGGAAAAGAATTTTCTGTAATCCTCGAGTATGTCACCATTCGCAAAGGAGACCCTGAGTGTACTCTCGAGGGTTTTAACAGAGTTAAATAAAACTCTATTCCTAGTAATCATGGCGAAATCTCGAAGGAACGTGCCAAATAAGGCGTGTTTTTGAATAGGTTTTGTTGCTTTATTACACATAAATGTGCTAGTTTAGGAACAGTAGGGAGGTAATCCTCCACACCATGTTTAGAGAAACAAAAATCACTAACCTTGCCATTTCCATAATCTTTTTCAGAAGGAATACTTACTTCGCCTTGAGAAATAGTTGATTTACCAGAAAAATCCGCTGTTGAATTGCAGCAATGGAAATCCTTTGAATGCTCCGACGTGCACATTTTTGTTCGCGTTGTATGATAGGCAAATAAGTAAATAAATAAATAAAGACTTTCTTAACTACACAAAAAAAGAAAAAGAAATATGCAATAAACCAGATCAGACACAACAATAGAAAGTCAGTAGCTCTTCAGTCTTCTAACTCTTTTCTTCTTCTATGGCCTCAGGTCCAGGGGGATCTGAGCCCCCCAACCGATCCAACACGCCGCCTTCCGACTGAACCACCCGGGGTCTTTCACCCCCCCCCGAAGAATCCAATCGGCGCGGACTATGCTGGGTAAACGAGAGACGAGGAGCTTAAGAAACCTTAGCCTTTGCTCTGGGGGACGTCCTCTTGAGAAGAAGACAAGTCCCGAGATAGCCCAGGTACCCCAAAGGCGCACCTGGGTTTTCCCTTTCAATGACAGATGCTGAGCCCGTTTCAGGGCCCACCTAGCTTTCTTCAGGATACGTTTGAGTCTATCCAGGTCAGCTTTCGCCGACCAGTTCACCGTAACGGTGAACCCCAGGTATTTTACTCGACTTGTGAAGGTGGGGAGTGGTTCAGAGGCAAATATGGAGGAGAGCGCAGAGAGTGCTAATCTCTTAAGTTTTTGCTTTGTAGCAGGTGTGCCATGAAAGACGACCACCTGCGATTTAGCTGAGTTTAAAATAAGATTGGATATGGGTAACTGATCTTTTAATCTTAAAAAGAAACGGCTGATGTCAGAGACTACGTCTTTACACCTGTGTCCAGTGAACAGGGCTGTGGTGTCATCAGCGTACACCACAAGACGTTGTTCGCGTTTAAATATTTTGAATAGTTTAATAGAGGCAGCAAGATATAAGATAGGAGAAAGTGGGGATCCTTGAGGTACACCCGTAATAGGGTAGAACTGACGCGCATCAGGGTCGTCTTCATAGTAAAATCGCTTGGTAAACAACAGGATCTCCACTCTGTTCACAATTCTCGCAGGCAACCCGAGGGACCTGAGAGAAGAGATCACAAAAGGAATAGAGATGCGGTCAAATGCAGCAGAAAAGTCAAGGAAAACAGCCACAACTAGACGATGGCTATTATCCCGACAAAACTGCTCCACCTCACCAACTGCTGAATGGACCGAGCGACCTTTGACGAACCCATGAAAACCTGGAGGGATCAAATTACGCCTACTTAAATGGTCGCGGATTTTACGCGCAAGCGCTTTTTCGTAAATCGACACGAGGGCATTTTGAATCGAAATGGGTCGCAGATCTTTAGGGCATGAGCAGGATTTTTTCTTAGGAATAAAAACACGCTTACTAATATTGATGCCTGCTACATCGAATGGGGAGGCTAAAAGCATTGTGACGGCCACCTCTCTTCTCTGATCAGCTGTCAAAAGCTGACAGACCCGAGAGGAAAGTGGAACGACGGATTTGGAGATGCCCGGGAGTGGACCCCAGGAGTTAAGGATATCCGTAACAGATAGATCCCTACTCCTGAAGTTACACCAAGGCGGGATTGGTTGAGGTGATAGAGTGGCTCCATAGTTGTGTAGGGCCAGTGACTCCTCTAAAACTTTATCAAGGCCTACATTCCCTATCCAACGCAATGCTCTATCCTTCCAGCAAACAAACTTCTCCTTCTTGAAAATCTTCCAAAAGGAAGACTGAGAAGGATTAAGGCGAGCGATACTCGTCCTATCCCTACTCAGCTGGAACCTGTATCTAGTGCTCCAGTATTCATTCGAGAGGGCCTGTTTGGCGGAAGCAGAGAGATTAGGGAGGTTCAGTAATTTTGCTAGGACCTTGAGTTTTGTCGGAGTGGGATTGTATATACGACCTTTATAGGTAGTCGATAGAATCGCGGTAGCTTGCGAAAAGAGGTAGGTATTAAATTTGGTCAAACTCTCATTTCCTATTAAGGGAAAGAGTTGGATAGCCGCTTGAAAGAGGGCCACTCTGATCGGATCAAAGTGAAACCTCCTTCGAAGCAACATATCTTCCTCAATCCTCCAACGAATTAGGTCATGAGAGGTGGCAATTTCTGGTGCGACTGCTCCGTTCAGAAGGGTTTTAACAACCACCTCGAGTGAAGCAGTAAAATGTCGAGGATAGAATTTGTTGATGTGCAATGAAAGGTAGGTGACGGGGGTTTGTGAATAAGATAACCGTTCCTAGCTCTGCGAAGTGCTGCATTGATCCAACGACCAGTTCTGTCGTTGAAATCTCCAAGTAACATGTCATAACCGCTGTCAATAATACTATCCAGGAGGTCACGGTTCTTGTGAATTTCTCCTGGACGGATGTAGACATTGGCTAGACTTATGCGTTTACCGTTCTTACTGAGTGAAACTACTAAACAAGAAAGGGCTGGACATGAGTAGTTTAATAGGAGGGAGGACCTTAAGGAGCACTTAACTAAGGTCAAGAGTCCTTGAGATGAATAGGAGTGAGGTGGGGTTATGTACGGAGTATAGTGGGAACAAATATGCTTTGGGATAAATCGAGTAATGTCCTGGGGGAGACGGATAGACCGCGTCTCCTGAAGGACTATAACATCTGCATCTCTACCAGATAAAAGTCTAAGGGCGGAAGCACCTCCCGAGTTCCACTGAAGGATATTCAGTGAAAAAGGCTCACGAGTACTCTGCATTGTGATGGATTA
Organism: Pomphorhynchus laevis; assembly: GCA_012934845.2. NCBI lineage: Eukaryota > Metazoa > Acanthocephala > Palaeacanthocephala > Echinorhynchida > Pomphorhynchidae > Pomphorhynchus > Pomphorhynchus laevis. The sequence continues at coordinate 8,138 of WNNJ02003749.1, forward strand.
GTTGGATGGGGGATTGCCTACCTAGACAAAGCTAGGTGCAGGAAGGTTGCCCTTCCCACCACTAGCCCCCTCCAAGGAAGGTACTTGCCCCTGGGCAGTATCTTCATTTCCCCTATTAGTCTTCTGTTGGATTAGCTTCCCAATCTTGAGCGGGGGAACGGCATGGGCTGAAGCCCCTCTTTTTTTCGACTCCGGAACCGAGGAAACAGGAAGCACAGGATTAGTCCCGATAACGGTTAGGATAGAGCGTACTAACTCCTCCATCTGCCGAAGAGCATTCGAAGTCTTTAAGTCGATAATCCGTAGAATGTCAGCGTCATCCATACGTGGAGCTGCAGCGACCGCGAAGGACTTGGCCGGATTGGGCGGTTTCAACAAGAATAATTGTCTATATTCTTTGAATAGAGAGCATTTCCTGCTCCAAGCAGGATGGCACCCCCCGCAATTCGAACAGGAAAGGGGGGCCTCGCAGCAATCGGTAGTTGTAAGAGAAGGACAGCTGGTGGAGCTACAGACCCCACACGAAAGGGTTCCACTGCAGCTGGAGGCCCAGTGTCCCCATTTGTTACACCGGCTGCAGTAAGGATAGGTCAGATCATCCCTCTCTGTGATCGTGAATTTAATATTAAAACCCATAAAGGGATTCGACGTAGAATTAGACAGGGATTCAGCAATATTTACGGGAGCATTGCAAAAGCCAACCGGGATAGGGTTCCCGTCCTTACCCCGGATTGACCTCAGATTGGTGACCTTGAATTTTGCCATAAAAGAACGTATATCTTCTTCTTCCATTGAACAGGGAAGATTTGAAACTTTTAGCGATGCTAGGATAGCCTTGGATGAAATTTCACCATATTCAGCTAAATTGGAGAAGTACTCCATGTAGTTTGCGGCAAGGTCATTCGAGACAAAAGAGATCCTCACCTCCGCAGGGTGTAACCTAACAGAGTTAAATAGAACCCTGTTCTGAAACTGTTTGGTGAAGGATCTAAAAATTTGTTGTAGAGATCGTGTTTTTCAGTCGGTTTCTTAACTTTAATTATTAGCAAATTCTTTAATTTAGGAATGGGGGAAGCACCTCCCCATCACCTGATACCATAGAAAAATTACTAACCTTGTTACTTGGATCTGTAGTTAGATTTACCTTTAATTTGTCTTTTTTTGTAGGATTATCGTTGATTTTTGAATGATTTTTGCTGCTATCGTTTGATAGCTCCGACATTACTTGTACATTGTTCATTTGCTCACTTCAGTTTTTTGAAATAAGGATTCATTATGAAATAAATGATAGCAGTAGTTCGCTCGTTAAAACGAAAGGCCGCATCCAGCAAATGAAAATGATAATCAAATTTCTTTTCAATATTTCGACAGAAAAAATCTGTCATCATCAGTTAAGTTTTGATCTGAAAAATTGTTGGATGCAAGTTCTATGAAACTGCAAGGCAAACGTTTAAATGTAAACGTATCATATCGAGAATGGCTGTCCGTCTAATTTCAATGAAAATCTCATTTAAATTAATTAATCTCATTCACGTTTAAATCCTTTCGGTAGCAATGTCAAAGGTTACAGAATCTGCTTTGCAAAAAGTTGACTGTATGGCGATCATTCAAGCGACATGTAGTGCAACCACTATCAAAAGTATATTATAAGAAAAAATAATAAAGGATTTTTAAATAATAATATATACATGGGTTAGAAAAAAGACAAGAAAAACAAAAATTTGAGTTCTAAAAAATGATAGTTAATCAACTGCAGTCTTATTCTTCCAACTCACTCCTTACGGCCTCAGGTCCAGCGGGATCTGAGCCATCCAGCCAATCCAACACGCCACTCTCCGGCTGAACCATCCGGGGTCTGTCACCCTTCCGAAGAGTCTATTCGAGGCGGACTATGCTCGGTAATCCCGAGATGAGAAGTTTGAGAAACTTAAGTCTTTGCTCTGGAAGACGTCCTCTTGAAAAGAAGACTAATCCCGAGATAGCACAAGTACCTCAGAGGCGCACTTGAGTTTTCCCATTCAATGACATATGCTGAGCCCGTTTGAGGGCCCACCTAGCTCTCTTCAGAATACGTTTGAGTCTGTCCAGGTCAGCTTTCGCTGACCAGTTCACCGTAATGGTGAACCCCAGGTATTTTACTCGACTTGTATAGGTAGGGAGAGGTTGATTAGTCAATATGGAAAATAGAGCTGAGAGTGCTAGTCTCTTTAATTTTTTCTTTGTCACAGGAGCGCCATAAAAGACAACCAGCTGCGATTTGGGGGATTTTAAAATAAGATTGGATATTGATAACTGATCTTTTAATCTTAAAAAACGGCTGATGTCAGAGATTACATCTTTGCACCTGCGTCCAGAGAACAGGGCTGTGTTATCATCAGCGTATACCACTAGATGTTGGTTGCGTTTAAAGTTTTTGAAAAGTTCAATGGAGGTAGAGAGATACAAGTTTAGAGAAAGTGGGGAATCTTGAGGGACACCTGTAATAGGGTAGAACTGACGTGCATCAGGGTCGTCTTCATTGAAGAATCGCTTGGTATATAACAATATTTCCACCTTGTTAACAATTCTCGCAGGCAATCTAATGAACCTGAAAGAGATAACAAAAGGAATGGAAATGCGGTCAAATGCAGCAGAAAAAGTCAAAAAAAACAGTCATAGCAAGCTGATGACTGTTGTTTTGACAAAACTGATGTACTTCAACTATTGCTGTATGAACCGAGCGATCTTTTACGTACCCATGAAAAACTGGTGGAATTAAATTTCTCCTACTTAGATGGTCGCGAATTTTAGGCGCAAGCGCTTCTTCATAAATGGAGATGAGGGAGTTTTGAATCAAAATAGGCCGCGGGTATTTAGGACATGAAATAGATTTCTTTCTCTGACTATCTGACAAAAGTTGACCGACACGAGTAGAGAGTGGCGCGTAGGATTTGGAGTTGCCTGGAAATGGCCCCCAGAAGTTTAGGATATCTGTGGCAGATAAGTTCCTACTCCTGAAGTCACACCAAGGCGGGATTGGTTGGGGATATAGAAAGGCACCATAATTTTGTAGGGATAGTGATTCCTCCAAAACTTTGTTAAGGCATATGCATCCAATACAACCCAAGGCTATCTCCCTCCAGCAGACAAACTTCTCCTTCGTAAATAACTTCTAAAAGGAAGACTGAGAAGGGTTAAGGTGAGCAAGACTCGCCTTATCCCTGTGACTACTGTCACATCCGTTTGCCCAGTGCCCCCATCTGTGAAAATGAAATTTTCATTCTGCCCTTAGCCAAATAAAATCGGAGTGCTTTCAAAGGACAAAATGTTAACTAACTTGAAGCACCTTTGACTGATGCAAACTCAATACACTTTGCATTACTTTCGGATGTTTGTAATATAGTACTTCGTTTTAACAATGCTCTCTCGCGATTGCTCTTCTTTATAAACTTTAATGAATGATCTTGCATATGATTAATTGAATGGTGACTTGATGCACAATCGAATACATTACTTAAAATTTTTGATGATTCATATTGGGTCACAGCTTCATCCATTGGATCTTTTAATCCTAGGCCTCTAAGATTTGCTGGTAGCGAACACATAGATTGTTCCGTAGATGTAAGTGTATGACTCAACGCCACATTTGTGAAACGCTGAAATACACAAGGTTTTAGTTTCTGAAACCATGTTGGATCACATTTAATAGTTCTACATAGATGAATCCACTTAGATTGAGAAGATTTTACTGCGGCAAAATATGCCGAATGTACATCCAAAGGAGTACGTGAAGAGAAGAAAGAGGTATGGGATATATTTAGATGTATGGATGAATTGGAAAAATGAGGTACGAGATGAAGGCCTTTACTGTTTGCATTGTTAGGAAGATGAAGATTAAGGGAAGTTTTATCCATAGTTAAAGGAGGAGTGTGTGTGATAGAAGTTTCAAGAACGGGATTCATAGATGGCGAAGGAGTTAGTGTGCAAACGGATGACGACGATATCTTGGAAGATTTTTTGTCGTTTGTTGATGGTCCATGTATAACAGCGGTCTAAGTCGACTGAGAGGCATCATTGAGTTCATTTATTGAGCACAACTCTGTTTCGTTAGCCTCCAGAAGGTCTTCACCGTTTGAGTGGTCATGATTCATTAGCTTACCTACGAGGGCAGCACAACATAAGCCGCAGAGGAAATTCCGTCGTGAAAAGTTGTCCTCGTTAGTGAAAGGAATGGCAACATGAGTCTAAACATTGCAGTTCTTGTTGTCGCATTCAATTTGCTTTTCGATGTAAGTTTCGTTGACGGACTTGAGTTGCTGGCCGACATTTTTAGTTAGCTTTCTCTTTGATATAATTAGATGTCAATTAGTTAGTTATAATCAAGAATGTTTAAACCCAAGGGAATGATCTGGAACTGATCAGGAATAATCTGGAACTGACAGGAATAATCTGGAACTGACAGGAATAATTGTAAGTACTTAGTAATCAATAATGTTTGAACTGATGCTACGATAATTGCATGTCATCAATACACACATGTATACATAGACCTAATCGCCTTCATATCGACAAAATTTGTGGTGTATATCAAATTAAGTGTGAGGAGTGCACGTGTAGCAATATCGGGCAAACAGGTAGAAAATTTTCAACAAAGGGTTAGTGAACATATAAAAGCGTTAAATTCAGCAAACTAGAAATCGGCACTGGCAGACCATGTACATGAGAAGAACCATACTATTAGTTTTAATAATACACATATCTGTTTTGAAAGTAATTATCGCAAACGTTTTATAAAGGAATCATTTGCCATTGAATTAATGAAACCATAACTGAACTTGCAGAATATATTCAAACTAATAATAAGGATTTTGTTAACTATATAACCACTAAAATTTTTTAAAAAGAAAGGCATTTTTAGAAGAAAAAAGTAACATAGAAAACAAAGTCAGTTCTGTCGTTAATGGAGTCTTCATTGTGTAACGGCCTCAGGTCCACAGGGTCTGAGCCCCCTAGCCAATACATTCAAACTGTACACTCTGTGAACACTCTTTTATTATTCCAGATAAAACTTTCCCAATGATGGCAGAGTTTTTTTGTTGAAATATTGAAAATAAATTTGATTTTCATTTTCATTTGATGGGTGTGGCCTTCGTTTTAACGAACGATATACTACTACGATTACAAACCAGCATCTCCTTCCTATATAAACAGATATAAATGATATAATTTATGCTTTGCTTTAAATAGCATATATATTTTATGCTGATTACTTTATTTGACCTACGCATATAAAATTTCTAAATATATCGCTATGAAACCAAGGTAGGTAACGATCATTTTTCTTACATAAAAGATGGAATTGATTTCTCGAAGATAATTTGGGGGATTATCGGTACACATTAAAAGAATGATTTTGGTATATGTTAACTCATTATTTACAAATGTCTGGTAAAAAGGGTTATTGAATTAGCTTATGATTTATTATATTTATCTGGAACTGAATTGAGGTTAGGATAAAATTAAGCGGGGTAAAACACTTTGAACTGCATACTACTGAGTTAATTTTGTATTTAATAATACAAATTTATTTAATGTGGCAAATGCGTACAAGCTGTACGCTTACAAGTCCACAAACAAAAATGAAAAAGTCAAGCAGATAAATTGTTTAAATGGGATCGGATTTGTCGTTTGAAGCACTGCAGGGAAGTTGATTGGCGTATATGAATGGGCAGATGATTCCACGATAGAGGAGCAGCCACCAGGAAGGAGCGGAGTCCAAAGGAGGTAGAGTAGTTTGGGACATGTAAAAGAAGGGAATTACAGGAACGCAATGAACGGTAAACAGGACGAGAATTATCAAGAAAAGGAAGGTTGAGAAATGAAGGGGTATGAAAAGTTACAAGGCGGAAAGCAACGAGAAGAAGACGAATTTGAACACGACAATAAATTGTAGGCAAATCGAGAGAAGCAAGATGGTAGGATGTATGATCAAAACGACGAAGACGGAGGAGAATTCGGACAGCTGCGTTGACGATGCGTTGTAGGGGAAGAAGAGTGGATTTAGGTGAGTTGGAAAATAGACTAAGACAATAATCGAGTCTAGAAAAAAGGAGAGATGATATGAGAGTCATACAAGAAGGGAAATCGATCAATCTACGAACTTGACGGAGGTTGCGGAGTATCAAGGTAGATGAGCGTACTTTATCTCTAACGAAAGGTTTAAGTGAAAGTCGGTTGTCAAAATGGAAGCCTAAGAAAACGAGATTATCAACGATAGGAAGAATTGTAGAATTTAATGATACGGAGGGAGGTTCGAAGCCGAGGCGTCGAGGTAGGATCCACATAATTTTGGATTTTTCATGATTCAGAGAAAGGCGAAGGGAAGAAAGATGGTTGGAAATTGAGAAGACAGTCGGAAGCGGAAACACTAAGATCGTGAATACGATAAACAGGTGCATAAGCATAGATGAGAATGTCATCAGCATATTGCATAGCATGGAAGTTAAATTTATGACAAATCGAAGACAAATCACCAAGAAGAAGAGAGAAAAGTATAGGGCAATGAAATATGCGTTTAAAAAAAGATGGTTTATCATGGGGAACTCTTTAGCACGCATAGTAGCTGATATTTATATGATATATTGGGAAATTTTAGATTTCCTACTGAAGGGCGACATTGTTAAATGGATAGAATGCGTAGATGATGTCTTTATATCTAATCAAAGCCTTAAATTTATTGATAAATCTAATTTATTTAAAATTAAAATTGATATTTAGACAAATAAAAGGTGTTGTGATGAAAGTTTAAAGTAGCCCAATCATAGCTGAAATTTTTTAGTTTTTTTATAATATGAAATTGTTCAAAACTGTTTAAAAAAATAAATTTAGACTTTATAAATATATAAAATATACATATTTTCCAATATATTATTATACATTCAACAACATACGAGCATTTGCTCAAATAGCTGGCTCACAATAAGTTCGTAAATATTGATGAGTGAATGCACTCAATATTGATAAATATTGAGTGCATTTAACTCTATTAAAATTAACTTTAGCTACACAGAGATAGTGCGGAACTTTGTAATCTCTCACAAGCTATATCTTGGAACCCGGTCGAACGCTTTCTCCGAAACCACAAAGCACATGTGAATTGGATGATCGTACTCCTTAGCAACAATTGTATGTTCCATATATTCCAATATGTTATAATATTATAAATATTAGTTATCAACGTTTGCTAACTAACATAAGATATGATTGAGGTTCTGGTGTGATATGAGCTTCCTTTATAAGCTCATTTACCTCTCATCATGTGGAACCATACTGTGACCACTGGAAAGAGAGTTCTGTGTAACATTATTGTCCGAGTGAGTATTGACAGGATGTGTTTGTTCATTTTCTACATGACGAACAGTATAAGATTTTAAGTGCTCTCTCTTCGAGATTGTACTAACGGGAGCTTTATTAAATAATCTACAAAACAGAAAAATAAGTTAGTGTTCATAACAGATGTCATTCTCCCCCAACTACGTAGTCATCCAAATACTTGGGTCTTTATCGTCATCTTCGGTTGCAGCGAAATACATCGACATTCGAGTCCGTTTATCTAGATGTGATTGATATCTAATCGTGTTGTTCGTCTCCATCATATTCCTATGGTCGGTCGTATATTCGACATTCTTATTCAAATTGAACTGGAGATCACTTGTATCATGATGACCTTCGATCAACTCCTAAGTACGTTGATCGTCTGGAGTACATATAGTGAATTCCTTGTTGATCGGATCAAGACTGGTACTTAATTGGATTTCGTTCCTTTCCGTGTATGTCCCATTATCCGTATTAAACTTGTTCATATAGTTATGAACCCTACCATGAAGCATATCACATGGTCCATGATCCTCGATACACGGAGCAAGTTGTTTAGTCAACACTGTCGATTCGCGTCCTTCACTTAAGCGAACGAGGGCGTAATATGGACTGGCATTAATGAGATCGACCCTCTCCATTAAAGGATCGTACTTACTCGTGCGATTTTGTTTCTTCAATAACACTGGACCTCAAGAAAGTAGCCATGCCGGAATACCCCATCCAGTATAGGAACGGCGTTGGAATTTCAGAATCCTTTCATGAGGAGTTTCTCCTGTTTGTGTACATAGGAGAGAACGAATTGAGTGAAGCGCAGTTGAAAAGGGAACTTTCACAATGGTCAATGGGCAGTCGACGAGGTCGAAGATCAACTTCGATGCTTTTCCACAGAACTCCGTTATATATCTCCACCTGACCATTTCCAGTGAGATTGTAAGGTGAGTTTCTGCTACAGGCAATACCGTTTCTGCATAAATAATCAGATAATTCGCGGGACATGAATGAGGTTCACCTATCGTAATGTACAAATTAAGGTGTACCGAATAGTGCGAAATTCTGACTCAGACGCTTTATCACCGTTTTGGTTGACATATCGGGGTAAACGAAGCCAAATGGGAACCACGAGAATTTGTCAACCATTACAGGCAAATAACGATTTCTAGAATTTGATGACATCGGTCCCTTAAAATCGATTGATATTCTTTCAAATGGTTGCGTAGCCTTAGTCAGAGAAATGGCAGGAGGACGATGGAATGACGTTCGAATTTCAGCACACACCCCACAGTCTATCACTACGCGCTTAACTTCATCGGTCGAGAATGGCAGGTTGCGTGAGCGGACAAAGTGTGTAAATCGTGTAATACCAGGATTACATATGGCATATGGTTTCATGAATTAAACGTAACTGAGATATGGACGATTTAATTGCCGCATAACGCACTCTAGACATTGCGTCTGCTAAAATGTTATCATATCCGCGACGATACGTAATGTGAAATTTGAACAAAGCCAATTATAATCTCCATCGAATTAATTTTTCGTTCTTTATGCGACTTCGATTGTTTGAGTAAACGAACGCCACGCTTCGTTGATCTGTTATAATTTCAAAATGACGACCCAATAAATATTGTCTCCAATGTTTAATACTCTCTACAATAGCTAGAGCCTCCTTCTCTATAGTGGCGTAATGTTTAGTTCCATTGTGTAAGATGCTAGAGAAAAATGCAACTGGTCGGTTTTCCTGAATCAACACTTCCGCGATACATGAATCCGATACATCTGTCTCGATCGTAAACATTTTTTGTTCATTGATGTTAGCCATTGTTGCCTTCATAATTTATTGTCTGAGATCATTGAATGTCGTAACGCGTCATCACACAATGGAATCGAATCGGATATTATAAGCGGTCGAATTTTCTCAGAGAAACTACGAATCCACCTGGAATAGTGGGCAAACAACCCGAGTACCCTTGTCGTATCTCGCCGAAAGTAATGACATAACCTAACAGGCCAATTTGGTGTTTCCGAATTTCGGATTTATTTGCATTGATGGTCATACCGTATTTACAAATAACACCCTGGAAGTCGCGCAGATTACGATCATGATATTCAGCTGAGTAGCCGCAGACTATCACGTCGTCTAGATAAGCGAATACGTCGTTGAGGTTCTGTTTAGCAATGATGTTGTCAATTGTTCTCTGAAAAACTGCTGGGGAATTGGTTAATCCGAATGGAACGCGACAAAAACTGGTACAGTCGTCCTGCGACTTCAAACGCGGTGTACATACGTTCATCAGGGTAAATCGGCAATTAGTGATACGCTGATTGTAAATCGAACTTACTAAACACTCTATAATCAGCAACCTTCTGTACAATGGTATCTATTCAAGGCAATGGGTAGGCGTCCAGAGGTGTGAATTTGTTTATAATCTGTGCATAATCCACGACCAGCATAAGTTCCTCGTGGACTCTGCACCACAATAACTTAGGCTCTCCATGGTGATTGACTAGGCTCTATAATATTCTTTTTAAGCATCCGATCAACTTCTGTTTCAATAAATTGAATATGCTTGGAACTCTATTGTCTTGATCTGATGGCTACATGTTCACAATTGGTTACCAACGACGCAAACAACATAGGTGGATCGACCTTCATCCTTGATAAGGCATTAAGATACAATAAACCGTTTGTACCCTTAAAGTCCATTGTAACGTATTCGTAATTCGACATAAATAGATGACCAGGTATGACGTCGTAACTGAGGTCAAGTAAACATAGCAGGCGTATGTCATTTTTGTTGTCGTTTGGAAGTTGAACGTTAACAGAGCAGCAGCAAACAACCGTTGATGTTTGGCCTTTCGTCGCCATAGATACCGTTTCTGTACATGGTGTAATATTCAGCTTGAGCCGATTTACGAGTTTGAAGTCGATAAAGTTCTCGGAGCTGCCGGTGTCGAAAAGTGCAACCACATCACTACCGTTTACTTTGATGGTTTGTTCGGCTATATGAAGACCATGTTTATCCACATTGATTTGATCAGCACTGTTGTCGAACGCGAATCGTTATGATGAGTGTCGATCATGTTGATACGAGATTTCTGTTTCGGTTTCGAGCGACATACTTTGGAAAAATTTCCAACTTTACCGCACCAGATGTGCTATTACATGTGCTATTACGCGCCAGACATGCCGATCTCACGTGCCAACCTCACCCGCAAAAGAAACAAACCTTGGTTGTTACAGCGAGAACGGCAAGATCATTTGTTGAGTGATTCTATTCTTGACCCTCATCATCCGCATAGACAGTGTTAATCTGAACATCTCGCAATGACTGACTTTGAAATAGCTGACGGAATGAACTTGAGTCATTTCCAGAGCTCTCGCTTTTGAATATGCGTCATCAAGATTGATGTCAGTGCATTCTATAAGTCGTTGTCGTATGAATGATGATTGAAGACCTGCCACGAATGCATCACGCATCATCAGATTCTTATGTTCAAGTGCTGAGACTGCTTTAAAGGTGCATTCCTTACTCAGGGTTTCCAGCGAATCAATGAATTGGTCGATTGATTGCATATTTGTCTGTCTACATGTGCTTAATTTATGGCATGCGAAGACCTCGTTTCGGGGCTTTACGTATAGCTGTACCAATCGATTCATTGCTGCGTTGACCGACTCCGTTAGGTCAACGCAGCAATGAATATTTTTTCGAATATGAATACTCCTTTTTTCGAATATGAAAAACAGGGGTAAAAAAATTAAATAAAATTTTTATTAGTCAAGTTTCCAATGAAAATTCAGAGCAATATGCTTGAGATAATCTATACTTGGAAGCAACTTGTAGGAAGCCAAAAGGGATTTCACGGGATCTTCGGGTATTTTTATATCTTCATGAAGAAGTAGTAAAATCTTGTTATCCACGATTAACTGTTCATTTTTTAGTTCATTTAGAATTGGAATTATAGAACTCTGTTTACTTAGTTTGATTATCCTTTATAACATTTAGGACTACATTCCTCGATGATTCGTTTGAATTCAAAGCCCTGGTCCTTATTTTTTCTTTGAGAAGTGTTCGATGATATTTAACTTCATCTCTTAGATGGTTATGAACACCTACTACATCCCACAATACATTCCCAATATCCGTCTTCAATATTGAGTTACACCCTCGCTTATTGCAGCGCCAATGCTTCTTGCCCAACTCGGTCTTTGTGTAATTGTAGAAATAGCCTTCATAAGCTATTTTATTACCTCCTCTATTGCTCTTTATTATTTTTCCAGTGAGATTTATTTTCATTTTAGGGGTAAAAAATTTGTGAAAAAAGGACCATTTTTCACATAATGTGAAAAATGGACCCAGTCGACCGACTCGCATATACATTAATTTAGAAAATTCGTTTAATACAAATTTATTGAAAAAGGCTTTTAAAAGCTAAGTTTAATACGAGTTTCGGAAAAATCTTTCAGTCGTGCTTACGAAAAAAATTAATGAATTATTAAAGTAAAAAACACGAAAGTCAAATATATTTTCGTTTTTTTCTGACTTTTTCGACACCAGCCAAGTATGGAGCCCCAATCGAGTTTCCTTTCTTTTTTCTTTTTTTCTTTCTTTTTGCAGGTTTCGATTGAGATTTCCTTGGTTGGATGTCGATGATAAGAATTTTAAGCAGAAATTCAAAATGATAAAATGCTAAAATTCAATTCTAAAATAAAAATTCAAAATCATTATGAAAAACAAAATTTTGATAAAATTGATATTACCAATAAAATAAAAAATATTTTGTAACATTATCTTAAAATTATTTGAACAATGAAAAAAATGAAAATAGAATACATTTAATTTTACTTTTCTTAATTTCTCTAATTTCTCTGACAAAGCACTTGTAGGCAAGCGCAATATAAAATTAATATATACATCCAAATTTAGAAAAATAATCAAACAAATTTCAAAAAATATAAACAAAAAATTATTCAAAACATTTGATTTTTTAAATTGTAAAATAAAACATATTTTTTAATTAATATTTTTAATTTCAATTTCATTCGTAAAAAATTTAATTATCAAAATTAATAATCGTTTTAAAAATAGATATCGTTGTTCTGGAGGGCGAGTACAACCCGCTCAATACAAACGCATTGAGCACAATTATACATCTACCCAAAACGGCATTTAATCGTCTCGCTCTTTCCAACATCCGTAGCCCCCTTCTAACTAACTTGAAACACCTGGCCATATCTGACCTAGGATGCAAACGTGGTTCGAAAACGGATCCTAGAATGCGCACCCGACGCTTTCGATTCCCTGGAAGGGAATCGAGGAGACGAGTGTGCTTTCCAGGACGCCGAAATCTGTAATGAACAAAATTGCTCTTCGTTGGGTTTAAAGACAAGCCAAACTTCGCTAAGCGATGAGCAACAATGTCCATTGCAAACTTCATTCGTCCTTCAAACCTTGCATCCGACAGAGTATTGCTTACGAACTCAAATCGTACGTTTATATACATTTTGCTGATTCAGCAAATCAGAAAGAATTCAGGTCAGTCTGTAAGTGTTAATCGTATTTAACCCTTTCAAATCTAACATCAACTGACCGACCCAATAATTTTCTGTATCTTTTCTACTTGAATCGTCTGAAAAGTTGCTCTGGATAATTTTAATTTTGAAACTGACCTATGTATTTTAATACATGTTGGACGGCACTGTCATTATTTTCTTTCTTCGTTTTTATATTAGGATCTTCTCAAATTACTTCAAACATCCATAGATCCACTAGTATGTCCAATACACTGAAGATTACACGTTGTAAACTCTATAAATATATTACGTTCTTCGATTTACAATTAAATTCGCTGTTAATTTTGTATTTTAGAGATGTGGTATTACTCTTAAATGATAAAGCTGCCTTCATATCGATACAATTTGCTCACGTTTTATCCCACACCGATTACATCCGAAGTTTATGACACCTATATTGTTTATTCCAACTTTATATTGAGATATAATGTCTTTTATTTTATTTGGCATCGAGTAGAATATGTTGATGTCACTCATTCCCGTATAGTTTACTTTTGTTTCCATCATCGTATTTCGGATGTCCTTTTTGAGATTTTTGAAGGCTGAGCGCCACTCATATAAACATATCCTGTTTTCAGATTCTGTATTATTTCCTTTTTAATGTTATAGATTTTTCCGTAGTTTGTTTCGGCAACTTTTGAAGTTGCCGAAATATCCTCGTATCATAAACGATACGAGGATAAATGATGAAGCTGCGAAGATCCAATATGTGTCATTGCTCTTAAATGATGCAGCTTGATAAGATCCAATATAGGGACCGCTGCTATGTAAGCAGAAAAGTCACCAGAGGAAATACCTCGTTAGCATGTATTTGGCTCTACAGCTATGTAGGGTCGAGTATTAGGGAGCGAAACCTGATAGCATATCAGTTCATCCTGATGAACTCTAATCCTTATTCTGATACAACGACTGTAATTTATTAGTCAATTCATTAAAATTGACTTTTATTTCAAATTTCAATTTTGAATTTTAACTTGATATAAATATAAATTGAATAAAATCTCATATAGTTATTTATTATTTATTTTTATTTATAGATTATAAAATACTCAGTTATAAACACTGAGTAGATTCAGTTATCTGATCTGATTAATCAAGGAAACTAAATATTTATATTATGAGACCTTTACACTACGTTCTCAAAGTATCTGACAGACAGAAATCCATAGATTTTCTAATTTCCAAATTAGGAATGCAAATTCTAAGGCATGAAGAGTTTTCCGATGGATGCAAAGCGCAGTGTAACGGTATGTTCGATGGAATGTGGAGCAAAACTATGGTTGGCTTTGGTGATGAATCCGATAGTTTTGTACTTGAAATAGTTTATAATTACGGTATAAAGTCTTACGTAAAAGGGAATACTCTTAAATCTCTGACATTCACAATACCTGTGCAGAATAAAATTCAATTCCCACATTTATTTAACGACATGTATCTATTTGAAAGAAGCTGCGAACGTGTCAGCTCAGGTTCTTCTATCAGTAAACTCAGCCTCAATGTGAGTAAAATCGACAATAAAACCTACAATCTTTGGTGCAAATTATTGGACTTTAAAGTGCTGGAAAATTCAAATATGCACGTCGTATTTGTTGCAAGCGATAAAAACGAATGGCAACTTAATCTACATGTACTCGAAAATGAAAAAGTAAATCTTGGTAATAATAATGGACGACTAGCTGTGTCCTGTCCTTTGTCGGTTTTAGAGGAAAAACAACGACAAGCGCTATCACTGGGAATTAATGTGCTGCGCCCTATGATCAAACTTGACACAGACGAAAAACAATCTGTCACTGTTTTTATAATTACCGATGATGACGGAAATGAGATTTGTATCGTAGATGAAGATAACTTTTCGTTGTTGTCACAACGAGATACCGATGCTTCTGCTAAACTACATATCGTTACCGGTACATTTTAATCGAATATGATTGTTTACTCTACCCGCTGGTATTTTTAATGGAAAGTCTTTTAGAAAGTTCAAAATACTTATGTTATAACTTACCAAAGTCCCTTATAATTCAATTTGGGTTATTTGCAAGTTGTTATTGCTAGTAAGTCTAGTCACATAGCCAAACAAAATTGATTGTTTTTCGTTTATACGAATAAATTTGCATTATATTCTCAGCATAGAGAATTAATGATTTACTTTTATTCAGGTGTATTTAAGCATAGAACTGTTATAATACAACTATAAGTTATATAGAACTGTTATATGATAAGCGGATTTATTTACCATTAGCTGCAAAACGAATTATTTATTTTTTATTATTTCGAAAAAGGTATATTTTATTATTATTATTCCAATACATACCAAAGCTATCCTGATATATATAAACTCATATATATGAGTTTAAACTATCCTGATACCCATTAACTCTTCTTCTTCTTCTTAGCGTTTATCCCGTATGACGGGGTCCGCTTGCCACGATCGTTGACGCCAAAATGCCTTCTTTGCTGCGTCTTTGGGCGTGAGTCCGACCATTTTCATGTCCTTAAGAAGGGTATCCATCCATCTTTTCTGTGGTCTTCCTATTGGTCTCTTTCCGTCGACCTCGATTTGAAATGGTGCCTGCGCTAATGTGTTCACGTCTGCCCTCATTACATGTCCATACCATCGCAGCCTTGATTCTCTCAGTTTGTCTGCTATGGGTGCTACGCCAAATCGCTTGCGGATGTCTTCGTTACGGACATGATCTAGGCGAGTCTTTCCTGCGATCCACCTTAGCATTTTGGTTTCCATGCATCCAAGCTTACGTTCTGCTTCTGCTGTCATTGCCCAGCACTCAGCACCGTACATTGCTACAGGCCGTATTACGCTTATGTAGAACTTCGATTTGAGTTTGTCTGGCATGCGTTTGTCGCACAAAACTCCAGTGGCTGCTCTCCATTTTGTCCAGCTTGCGTTGATGCGAGTGGTGACGTCTTTTGCCACTCCTCATGTGCTGGAGATGACTGATCCCAGATATTTGAACGCAGTTGTCTTTGGCAGAAGCACGCCATTAACTGATATGCTTACATCTTCGTTCTGGTTCGTCGTCATGTACTCTGTTTTGGCTGTGTTCAGTTTCAACCCAAACTGTGCCAGGCGATCGTGCCATTGCTGAACTTGTTGCTCGAGGTCATGTTTGTCTTTAGATACCAGCATAACATCGTCGGCATACAGGATGGTCCATGGTGCTTGTCTTAGAAGGTCTCTCGTAATCACGTCCATAACTATGATGAATAGTAATGGGGAGAGTGCAGATCCTTGGTGCACACCGACTGAGATTGGAAATTCTCTGGATTTTCCCGCTGCTGTTAGCACATTGCTCGTCGTTCCTTTGTACAACATCTTCACCCATTCGATCAATTCCTCCGGTACTTTTCTGCGTCTCAAAGCGTACCATATAAGCTTATGAGGTACTCTGTCGAACGCTTTCTCAAGGTCCAGAAAAGCTACATGGAGGGGCTGCTTCTTCTCTCTGTGCTTTTCAAGGAGTAGTCTGGCTGAGTGTATTGCATCGATGGCTCCACAGTTGCGCACAAAGCCTGCCTGGTTGACACTTAGTTTGACGGAGTCACGGATTCTCTTGTCGAGCACTCTCTCGAAGATTTTCATGGTGTGACTGAGAAGACGAATTGGGCGGTAGTTTTCACAATCTGCTGGGCTTCCTTTCTGCTTCCAGATTGGGATAGTTATGCTTCGACTCCAGTCTTCTGGCACCTCTTTTGCGTCAACATTATACCCATTAACTACTTACAATAAAATAACATACAAAGAACGATTATAGAAGAACGATTATAGAAGAACGATTATAGAAGAACGATTATAGAAGAACGATTATAGAAGAACGATTATAGAAGAACGATTATAGAAGAACGATTATAGAAGAACGATTATAGAAGAACGATTATAGAAGAACGATTATAGAAGAACGATTATTATTAAAATTTATAACTGTTCTAGCAAATTACAGTGCAATTCAATTCTGTTCTTAAACAAAATAAATGCCCAAGGGCAAGCCTGCGACAACTCTGAAATGCTGTTCATGCAACGGCCCGAATGCTAAATGTAAAGGATGTCGATGTGCTAAGCAGAATATCCTATGCTTGAATTGCTCAGCTGTGAATTGCTCCAATCGTGAAGTAAATTGCTCCGCAACAGCTTCCAATAATATTGCTATATTCATATTGAGTAAACCGAATTCAGATTGTGAAAACTCTGATCATCGGCATTGTCCTCTTAACAACCATATAAATATAAATTACACAATGAATACTCGTCAAGAGTCCGATGTATTGTCTATACAGGATATATTCTCGATCGTCATACAATGGAAACCTAACTTATTTCGACTTCCAAAATGTTCAGAGTCCAAACAATTTATATCAGAACTTGCACGCATATTCAGGGATTCTCTCACTAATTCGGAAACTTTTACTAAGTACATCATCTTTGGACATCTTATTCTTCAACGTAATTCTCGTCAATCTCCCAAATCATTGAAATCAACTTTATCCCGACGATTGGACATGTGGTTCAATAATGACTATGCTGGATTATACGCTGAAGCCTCGGCCCTTCAAAATATGAAAGCCTTAAAAATTCAACCTTCGAAGTCAAGAGATTGGCGCAAAAAATTCGTCTCATTGGTTGAAAGCTCTCGACTGAACACAGCAATGCATCTTCTAGACAACGATTCTTATGATGGCGTTCCTTTGCAACCAGAGGATGTGATTGGTTCTAAAACTGTTCGGGAATTATTACTCGACAAGCACCCTGTACCGAGCCCATTAGTTCCTCATGCTGTTAACTGGTCTTTCCCAATCACAGTTCCAAATTTTCACCCTGTGATTTTTGATTCAATCGATAGTGAATTGATAATTCGTATGGCTAAACGTGTTAAAGGTGGAGCAGGTCCCTCCGGCATTGATGCACAGTCATGGCTACAGATGTTAACTAAGTTTGGTCACGAATCTGCTGAATTGACTAAAGTTTTGTCAACGTTCGCAAAATCTTTAGCTACTGAGCTTATGCCTACTAATGTTATAAATGTATTGGCTTCAAGCAGATTAATAGCCTTATCCAAAAAATCGGGAATAAGGCCTATTGGTATTGGCGACGTTAGTAGGAGAATAATGTCGAAAGCCATTCTTTCTATAATTTCCAATGATATTCAAGAAGTGTGCGGACGGTTGCAAATGTGCGCTGGTCAACGAGCTGGAGTGGAGTGCGTCACGCACGCAGTTCGCGAATGCCTGTTAAAAGATCCTGATGCAGTTCTTCTCACTGTTGATGCAGATAATGCATTTAACAGAATAAATCGAAAGGCAGCTCTCGCTAATATATCACGCATTTGTCCCTCTATGTCTACTATACTACACAATTTTTACGATAACCCTTCAAATTTTTCAACTGGTGATAGTTTCATCAAATCCCAAGAGGGATTTACGCAAGGTGATGTACTTGCTATGCCAGCTTTTGCCGTAGCAACCCTGCCATTATTGTTGAACATTACTGAGGAGTTTCCTAACATCAACCAATTCTGGTACGCGGATGATGGCAATTTAATCGGCGAACCTGTGCAAATTTACAAGGCTTTCAAATTCTTGTGTGACTACGGCCGTGCTTTCGGATTTCATGTCAACAGCAACAAATGCGTTCTACTAACTAGTCCCGAAAATGCAGATAGTACCCGCAAACTTTTTAATGAAACGGGAATCGACATTGTTGTCGATGGCACGTTAGTACTCGGTGCTCCTATTGGAACAGATGATTATATAAATAAAACTACGGAACAAAAGATCTCTAATTATTGCTCATTAGTAAATCGTCTTGCTGACGTGGGTATTCTTGATTTGCAGATAAGCTATACTAGTATGACCAGATCGCTTCAGCATAAATGGATTCACTTGCAAAGAACCACAAACTGTTCAATTGGTAGTTTCGATGATCTCTATAACACCATTCAGAAGCGTTTTGATAAGCTTTTTAATTTGAAATTGCCTGACGACGATTATTTATGGCCGTTATTTTCCCTTCCGATAAGACTAGGTGGTCTAGGTATTGCTGACCCACGTTTTACTGCGATATAAGAGTTTAAAAGCTCAAAAGATATATGCACTCCTTATTTAAATGGCTTATACGGTGTGGACTTAAGGACTGAACAATCCAAACGCATTGCCCTTATAGGCACTTCAAAGATTGATATTCAAAAGTCATTGCTTAGAGATCGAGTAGCTAATGTTGGTGACAATTTGTTACGTATTATGGAACATCTACAAGTCAAAGGTGCCTCGTCATGGCTCTCCACATATCCTACGAGTGATCGTTGGACTCGAGTTAGCAATGTAGAATTTCGTGACGCACTTGCAGCTCGATATCATAGACTACCACTAGACGCGCCCTCTCATTGCCCCTGCGGTGAACATAATTCTCTGGCTCACTCACTTACCTGTCCCACCGGAGGTCATCCATCGATAAGACATGATTCAATTCGTGATATATTTTCTAAAACCTTGACAGAAATATGTGATAATGTGCAAAAAGAGCCAACACTACTGCCAGTAAATTCTAGTATTCATTTCGAGCGCATATCTACATCTCGCGCTCATGATGCACGTTTGGATATCGCCTGCTGTGGTTTTTATGGAAGTCGTTCGGAGCGAACTTTATTTGATACTTGCGTTTTTAACGTTTTCGCTCCGTCCAACCTTTCGAAATCCGCTGGGGCTGCTTTTACATATCACGAAACACGTAAATTCGCTAAGTATCAAGAGAGAGTAACTGCCATAGAGAGGGCGAATTTCGCACCTATCGTGTTATCATGTTTCGGTGGAGCAGTAAAATCATCTGCACAATTAATTCAGAGAATTGCACAGAAGATGGCAATAAAAAACAATCATTCCTACTCAGAAGAATTGACAAAATTACGGTCAAAGATTGGAATTCAGTTGGCTCGTTCAATTTCGATGTGTATTCGCGGTCCTCGTTCTGCTCGACATCGACCTGCAAACTCAATGAACTAAAATTTATAGTATAACTATATTTGTTTGTTTGTTTTTTTCAAAAAAAACAAACGTTGGCTTTCTTCAAAATCATTTAAATAATTTAATAGATACATATTTTAAACTAGGTTACTATAAAAATAACATCAAGCAGAAAATAGTAAAATTTATAAATCAACACAATAATATAAAGAATAAATTTAAACTCTTAAGTGGCAAATTTTTATGGATGGATAATAAATAATATATTTTGTATTAGAATAAGATACTAGATAGTTTTTCAGAGGAAATACATCATTAGCATGTATTTGGCCCCGCTGTTATGTTGGGTAGAGGAGTTAGGGGCCGAAACCTGATAGCATAGCAGTTCCTCCTGATGACCTCTAATTATTATTCTGATACAACGTCTGTTATTTATTAGTCAATTCAAATAAATTGATTTTTATTTTTAATTTCAGTTTATAATTCATCTTGATATAAATTATATCAAGATGAATTATTAATTAATATATTAATCTTATAACAATTATTTATTATTAATTAATTTTTTATTATTTAACTGTTTAACTTTTATTTTGCATTATTTTTAATTTGCAATATAAAATACATAGACTTTTTAAATCTTTGGCATCTTTACAAACTGCTCCAGTCATGGATATTAAGCCGTTGACGTTGTTCCCAGGTATCGACAAAACCATTCGTCCGATATGTACTAAATCGCGTCGATATACACAGGAAAATTCTCGATTTATCAGGCAAGAAATCGATGGACTCCTCAAACAATGAATTATTGAAAAGAGTAGATCACCATGGAGAGCTCAAGTTCTAGTGATGGCAATTACCAAATACTTTTGTTGAGTTAAGATGGGCCATACCCCGCTTTCGAAGCAGATGGGAATTTATATCAGTACCGCTGAATCTCTTTTGGACTAACCAACGCTGTATGCATTTTTCAGCGTATAATTTAACAATTAATCAAGGATAACAACTTAGCCAGTGTCTATGCCTACTTAGACGACAATTATTTGCGGGCGATGATTTGAGGAACACGATGAACAGTATAAAAAATTTTGTGAAGTTGCAAAGAGAGTGAATCTCACGTTAGCCAAGGAGAAAACAAAATAGTGCCAAAACATGTTGAATTTCTTGGGCTATCAACTATCGAAAGGTACTATTAAACCGGATCCCAATTGTGTCAAGCCACTTATCAATTTTCCGATTTCTACAGATAGAAAATCTATGCAGCGTCTAACTGGTCTCCTTGCATATTATTCTAAATTGATACCTTCGTTTCCGCGAAAAATTATACCTTTGCTCGATGGTGATACATATCCGCCTTAAAGTGATGTTAACAAAGCTATTGATGTTTTGAAAAATGAAATTTCTGAGGCAACTCTAACAGCGTATGACAGCCCGTGCCCGCCAGGCAGAACGACAAGGTTCAATTATCTTATCATCGAGCAATCGTTTGATTTCGGAATCGATAAAACGGTCGTCTTCTCGGGTATGACGGCGAGAAGAGTAGCGATATGCTTCCATCTCTTATAGTCATCCGGAAATAAAGATGGAGCAGATAGATCAATGCACGATAATTGTCCAATAATAAATTGTTGCTTGCTGGCATGACGCAACAGTTTGATTGATATTCCGGAATGAAGATTTATGAAAGGATGGACGAGAATGACTGGACAGCAGAGTTTTGGTATAACGACGAACGGTACATCTTCGTACTCATTACCACGGTATGAGATTGTGGCAGAACATCTCTTATTGTAGACTGAACTGTGAGCCGAATTGTCCATAAACACTTTTACTAAACAGGCTTCGGTATTTAGTGACAGTTTTCGTACTGTAGCAGGGTCAATGTAGTTAGAAGAGCTGCTTGTATCTAGTAACGCCTTTATCGTATGTTCGCTTGCAGATACATCGATCACGAGGCTATTCAACTTCGAGTGCGGTGGTATGTTGCATGCGTTGATGATGTGTGCACAATTATAAGACTCGACATTAAAAGAATCGTATTACGTATTACGATGTGAATATTTCGAACTTGATTATCGACGCAGATTGGATTGGCAAACCTTCGCGTAGTGCCCTTGCTTATTTGAATACGAACATTCAGCGTTACGGGCCGAGCAATTGTAACGCTCATGTCTTCTGCCTCCGCAGAAAAAAAACATGGATTTTTGTATTTAGGACGGATAGCCGCTAAGACGTCCTCTTCAGACCTTTCTGAATCGGCACGAGCAGCGTTGCACCTTTTCAAACCGCATTTACTTGACATTCAGGTTGATGTTGGTAGGCGGTCACTTGCACCTCGGCTGACACTATAGTTCGGCGATTTAGAAAACGGTTTCTATGTCGATCCCGTTTGTTTCGAGTATACGCTGCCGATTTCGTTAGATTGCACACCTGCAATGAATGAGTGCACATTAGAATGTTACGGATCTCAGATGCTGCCACGTTTTGAAAAGGGCATTGGCGAGCAAGTGTTTTGAGAACTTCGATATATTGAGCTATTGTCTGGTCAGCTGTTTGTTTGAGAGTGCAGAGTAGATGGCTCCTTATACATCATTGACTGTTTTGTCATCATTGACTGCATTGTTCTTCGCATTTGTTTCATCAAGTGCGAAGAACAATGGTAAACTCACCACTGACCGGAGTAGTTTTCATTGTCGAGTGCCGTGTGACCAGGCAATAGTACGGAAACAGCGAAAGAGGTATCAACATCCGAAGCAAACTAGCCTTCATGTATGAACTTGGAATGTCATCTCGCTGGCGGTGAAATAATCAGAATTAGTTGAAGAGATGGTTCGCTTCAATCTAGAAATATTCGGAGTGACCTCTCTTCACTATTCTGGAACTGGAACTAAACTTTTAGATCAAGGTTGAACCTTGAACTATTCGGGAGTTACTAACGCAAAGCGACGACAGGCGAGGCGTAGGGATACTTACAAGTCCCCGGTTGTCGTTCGTGCTAGAGAGGTTTAACCCAGTAAACGAAATGCTGGCTTCCCTTAGACTTTTAGTCAAAGAGGGAAAGGGTATAACTGTTGTGTGTTTCGTATGCTCCCAACAATACCCCGAAATATGCAGCCTTCGTGGAAAATCTTCAGGCTCTGCTTGATATAACTCTTGTCTGAGATTCCCTCGTTCTATTGGGTGACTTTAATGCTCATGTTGGTAGCGACAGTAACACTTGGAAGGGAGTGTTGGAGAGGAACGGACTCTCTGATCTGAATGCAAGTGGTGTTGAATTATTGCACTTTTGTTCTCGTAACAATTTGTGCATAACCAACACCATGTTTGAACATAAGGAGATCCATAGATGCACATGGCATCAGGATTCTCTCAGTCAAAGATCAATGATCGATTTTGTAATCGTTTCATGCTATCTCTAAGTTTTGTTTTGGATACTCGTGTGGAGAGAGGCACTGATCTATCAACCGATCATTACCTTGTAGTTAGTAAACTTCGATGGCTGGATCGGATGCTATAAAGCCTGGTAAACCCAAACGTTGTATGAGGGCGTGCTGGGAGCGTCTAGCAGATGTTTCTGTCAAAGAACGTTTTTCTGGCTACATCCGGGAGAACTTTTCTCGGTAGCCAGAAGTGGTGAAGAGCATTGATCTTCACCACCATGGGATATGTTCAGATTCTCGCTTGCCAAAGCAACTGTTAAAAGTTGTGGCTCGAAGGCCAGTGAAAGCTGTAGACAAGTACCGAAAGGCAAAGGGAGTTTCAGCACGAGCAGTTACCGAAGCGAAGAAGGCGGCTTGGGAGAAGTTTGGAGAGCACTTAGAATTTGATTATGGGTCAGCTTCGAAGATGTTCTGGATGCCGATCAGGAACCTTCGTGTTGGAAAGCATAAAACTCCTTAAACTGTCTTTGACAAGACAGATCTATGCTGACTGACATTGAAGAAATTCTTGGTTGTTGGAAAGAGCATTTTAGGAGTCTCTTTAATCCGATCGATATGCTTTCTCTTGTAGAAGTATAGCTTTTATAACCAACAGATCTCATCTCCTAGGAAGAAGCCATTGCTGCTGTTAAAATCTTTATAATGGCAAGTCTTCTGGAGTAGGAGAGATATGACCTAAAGCTTTATAGGCTCTCGACTTAGAGACGTGAAGTGGCTAACACAAATCGTCAACGTTTTATTGAAATTTCACAAGGTTCGTATTGATTGGCAAACTAGGGTGGTGCTACCGATCTTTAAGAAAGGTGACCGAAGAGTGTGTTCCAATTATCGGGGCATCACTCTTCTTAGCCACCCTGGTAAGTTATTTTCTAGTATTCTTGAGTTAAGGATACAACCTATAGTTGAGGGTCAATTGCAAGAGTAACAATGCAGATTTCGTCCAGGTCGTGGAGCTACGGATCAGCTCTTAACCTTCTCTATTATCTTCAAACGGTTTTGGGAGTTCGTTCAACCCGTCTACATGTGCTTTGTAGATTTGTAGACAACGTTCAACCGAGTTCCGCTAGATATGTTGTGCGAGGTACTAAGGGTGTATCGATTAACACACCATCTTCGGGTAGCTGTGGCTTTTCTGTATAAACAAAGTATGATTTGTGTTCGTATTCTAGGTAGGAAGTCTTAATCATTTCCAGTAGGCGTTGGCTTCGTCAGTGTTGTCCTTTGTCTCCACTTTTGTTCCTTGTTTAGATTGACAAAATTTCGAGACGGGCTGCTCTGACGGATGTCGGCCTTCAGTTCGATTCCATCAGAATACCATCTCTGCTTTTTGCAGATGATGTTTTGTTGGCTTCTTATTCTGATAACTTACAATGTCTACTACTTAGATCGATTTACGATGGAATGCTAAGCAGCAAGGATGTTGGTAAGTACCTCTAAGACTGTCTCTATGTGTTCTTCCCGGATTCAGATGTCAATGTCAACCCGGATTGAGGAAAGGTTTTTCTTTGTGTGGATTTCTTAAAGTATATTGGAGTATTATTCTCGAGAGACGGCAGGAACATCAAGGAGATTGAGAAGTGGAGTTGTGCGGTTTACGCAGCAATGCGTTCTTTGTAATATATGTCGTGGTGAATTATAATAATCCGGTTAAACGCATGACAAGAATTCATGGTGATAAAAGGAATAAGAAAAATAGACTTAAAAATATTAATAAAGGTAAGTATATATATGGACAATTAGAAATATTAAAACAACTTTTAAGAGATAATAAGCTAAAAGATCTTTATGTAAATATAAGAAGTTTTTCTAAAGGTATCATTTGTTCAATAAATCAAGAATTAATTAACGATTATGATAGGTTAAGTTGTATAATAGACAGTTATTGTAATACAAAATACTATAATCGTACAATAAATGTTAATAATAACAATAGAAAATATACATTAACCATAACCTTCATTAATAAATGTATAGATAACATAAATATAGCCGGACTTTTAAATAATTCTAAAAGTAAAGAAATAATAGTATCAGGTGGATCAGATTTAAGTAAATATATTTCTAAAATAAGATAGAAGTTGTTACCGTTTTTAGGACGTAAAATTTGTAATTATAATAAAGAATTAAAATCAATATGTAATGATAATATTAGAAACAATGCAATTGCAAAAGTCTTTATTTCGATAAAATAAATTTGCTAGTCCTCATCTGCATCCAACAGTGAAAGGGAATTGGCACTGATGAGTCATAGTGATGACGAAACGTCATTCGTCATTCTTTTGCGTCGGGCTTAAATGATTGCTAAAAAATCCACGCGGAATGGTATCATCATTTTAGATTAGAAATGAGCCGATATTAAAATACCTTGCCCTGGCATTTGCCAGTGTTTGTGCTTATGATCCAATTTAATGAGTGCTAATTCACTAATCATCTAAAGTGCTAATTCAGCACTCTAGATGATGTTACTAGAGATTTTCTAGTACATCATGCACTTGATTCATTCGTTGATTGCCGTCTGCTAGTCCTCCTCTGCATCCAGCAGTGGGAGGGAACTGGCACTGATGAGTCATAGTGATGACGAAACGGCATTCGTCATTCTTTCGCGTCGGGCTTATATGATTACTAAAAAAATCAAGCGGAATGGTATGATCATTTGAGATAAAATAAATGAGCATATATATACTCATAATCTATTAAAATAAAATGAAAATAACAAACAATTATAACAGGAAAGATAAAATTAATAAAGATATGTATAAAGAACTTACTAAATTAAAGGATAATTATATAATAACAACTATTGATAAAGCCAGTAGTAACTTTGTCTTCATATGCAAAAAGCTTTATTATGATATACTAATGAAAGAGGTTAATTCTAATTATTTAAATGTAAATCCAACATATTAACGTAGTGAGTTGAGTTTAGAAACAATTATTACAAGTCACTGTTCTATAATGGATAAAAAGGGTATAAAGTTTGAATCAGATAATAAGACTATACCTATATTATATTGGAATCCAAAATTACATAAATATCCAATAAAACCTAGGTTCATATGTAGTGCTTTTAAATGTACATCAAAACGACTTTCTGTTTATATGAATAAAATACTTAGTAATTAAAGCACACTTTATAAAATATTGTAGGATAATCGAAATTAATACTGGTATAAAACACTATTTCAGTATTTATTCTACAAAAGAATTTTTAGAACAGACAAAAGGAATAAATTTTCAAAATATAAATACATACGATTTTAGTACGCTTTATACAAATCTAGATTTAGCAGATATTAAAGATGCATTAGAAAAATTTATTAATCTTAAATTTGGAAAAATATATACAATGTATATAGGTAATTGATGATTATATACAATGTATATAGATAATAATGGTGATTATCAGTAATTTTACATGATTCCTCATTGTTTAATAGCTAGACGATTAAAATATATCAAAAAAGGTAAACATTTATACCCCTAATATACATATATATGCTATAATAACTATAATGCATATCTAACAAAAATTAAACCATCAAGTAAATATAAAGATATGGATAAAATTGAATTATTAGAATCCTTAAATATTTTAATAAATCAAAATTGTGTAAAGGTATGGACATCTATATTTAGACAAATAAAAGGTGTTCCAATGGGCGGTAATAGTAGCCGAATTATAACTGATTTATTTTAAGCTTTTTAGAATATGAATTTGTTCATATCTGTCTAAAAAATAAATCTAAATTGTATAAAGGTATGAAATATATGTTTTGATATATTGATGATATATGTGTATTTAATTCTGATAATTTTTATTCAATTAGTGAACAAATTTATTCAGAAAGCCTTATTCTTAACAAAACCAATATTAATGATAAATAAGGTGTATATCTAGATATAAACATTAAATTAACATTAACTAAAACTACTATTAATTTATATCGTAAAGATGACATTTAAATTTACAAGAAACATATTTTTGCATGAGCATTCATGCATACCATATAATATAAAATATAATACATTATATAATGAAATTTTAAGAATTGCATTAATTTGTAATGATATTGGTTTTCTTCAAAATCATTTAAATAATTTAATAGATGCATATTTTAAACTAGGTTACTATAAAAATAACATCAAGCAGAAAATAGTAAAATATATAAATCAACACAATAATATAAAGAATAAAGTTAAACTCTTAAGTGGCAAATTTTTATGGATGGATAATAAATAATATACTACGTATAAGAATAAGATACTAGATAGTTTTATCAAAGGAAATACATCATTAGCATGTGTTTGGCCCTGTTGCTATGTTGGGTAGAGGAATTAGGACAGAAACCCGATAGCGTAGCACTTCCTCCTGATGACCTATAATCCTTATTCTGAAACAACGTCTGTTATTTATTAGTCAATTCATAAAAATTGCTTTTATTTTAAATTTCAATTTTTTATTTTACCTTGATTTAAATTATAGAAAATCTAAAAACAATCATTTATTTTATTATTTAATTATTACTTTTTGTTTTAGCATTATTATGTTTTGTTTAGTTTATAATTATATTAAATATTTAGACTCAGTTAGCTGATTCGATTTATAGAAACTACTTTAATTTATTTATTTGTTAATCGAATTGCAATTTTTAATCGTTTCACTATTAAATGGATTTCTATTTCAAATTTACTATTTACTAATAAATAGTAGATTTTATATTTACTATTTCACTATATAACTATGCCAACTTTTTAATTTTTTTTATAAATAAAACTTTATTTGAATTTTAGTTAAAATACTTTTAACTACAATTTTTTATTTGTTTTATCTTATTCAAGTTTCTGCATGTATATTGCTTTACGGCGATAGTTTTCTTCCGAACTTCTCGCAAACACATTGAATCACATTTATGTGTCATTTTACTTTTCACGTAAATTTGTTATTTTAAAAATTTATTACGATGTCTAAAGTATGAGCACATAAAAATAACATGGAAATTTAAATTTTACAGCATATTTTTATAATGAGTTTGTCTTCTATGATACAAATTAGATATCTAAACTTTAAAATCGAAGTTTTCTTGCATTTTTTAAAGCTCTCAATTCGAAATGTCTATGTATTTCAAATTTAAGAAATCGGGTAGATTTATCAATTGTTTCAAACACTGTAAATTTTTCGTTTCTTTTTTGTTTTGCCGTGATGTCATTTATATACGAAATAAAAAGAGTGCAATTAAATTTAACATAATAAATAATGGTTATATCGAGTTCTTTGATATAGTGTTTAGGGTTCTAGACATTATAACAACCTAAATGTAAAAAATGTGCAGTGCTAAACGCAACGTCGATGCTTCAATCAATTTCCAAAAATCAAGCAAAATGGTTGATTCTAAAGGTAATCTAACGATTTCTTCTGGAATTTACGACACTCAAGTAAGTGATTTGCTATCCGATAATATGCCGGGTGCGGGGTATTACCACTAATCCCCAAACTTGAGAACTTGTTGGTAATAAAGCTTTCTAAGCCATTAGAAAAGTATAACATGCTTAACGTGTGTTAAGACATTTTGTTAACAACTTTAAAAATCGGATTCTTTTTAATACAGTCCAATTTCATGAAACTGAAATCAAGGCATCCTTCGCGACCAATGATTTAGCGAAGGAATACGAACTCTTCTTCAATTCAAATCTGAACCATTTAGGATAATTACAACGAAAGCCTATATTAGCGTCCCTTAAAATAAACAATTTACATCCACACCTCGAGAATAATAGTATCGATGCACATTGTACTTTTTAAAGTAACCAATTTCAGACCAGTAAAGGGGAAATAGATTTCCCGTGCCTGTGGCGTTTTGTTAAGCCTTATTAGAGATTGCGGAGACTCTAGCGAAAATATCGTTTAACCCATTGCAATCTTTAATCCATTAAACGCCGAGGATCATACCTTCCCCCATTGCAATATATGCCATAAATGGGGGCATTGGGGATCCAGTTGATCATGTACACAGTCGTGTGGAGTCTGCAGCCTTCAATTATGTCAAAGCTTAGTAAGCGGGGATAAGTGCGTTGCACCCCCCCCGTTGTGTTCCAACTGTGACTGAGACCATCATGCATGGTCCCGTAAATGTTCCTTTTTTAAACAATATCGTAACAAATTTTCCTCTCCGGTGAAAGTCAAAAGAGACGACTCAACAAAGATCTCAGAATCATCGATGCTAACAAACAATTCACACTTAAGCATATTGAGAGTTTGGTCGCCAATTTACTTTCGGTAATGCATTCCGCTCCTGAGATTCCTGACGGCAAGTCCTGGCTGAAACTAAAAAGAGGGGGTCTCGGCTCACCCCGTAACCCCCCTTCCTTCAAAATTGGCAAACTCCTAAAAGAAAAAGACGTTAAGGCCTCCCAGAGAAATAAAGACACTGCCCGTGGGCAAGTGCTCGCCCAGGACGGAGTCGGTGGCGGGTAGGTTAACCTTTCCAACCCTAGCTCTGTCTGGGGATGAAGCAATCCCACCCGGCTAACCTAACACAATGCAGAGTACTCGTGAGCCTTTTTCACTGAATATTCTTCAGTGGAATTCGGGAGGAGCTTCTGCCCTTAGACTTCTATCTGATAGAGATGCAGATATTATAGTCCTTCAGGAGACGCGGTCTAGCCACCTCCCCCAGGACATTACTGGCCCCCTCGAATGAAAACTGGAGCACTAGATATAGGTTGCAGCTGGGCAGAGATAGAGCGAGCATTGCTCGCCTTAACCCTTCTCAGTCTTCCTTTTAAAAGATATTCAAGAAAGAGAAGTTTGTCTGCTGGAAGGATAGAGCATTAAGTTTGATTGGTATCATAGGACTTGATAAAGATTTATGAGTCACTATCCTTACATAATTATGGAGCCACTCAATCACCCCAACCAATTCCGCCTTGGTGTGACTTCAGGTGGAGGGACTTATCTGTTATAGATATCCTAAACTCCTGGGGGCCACTTCCACGCACCTCCAAATCCCATGCGTCACTCTATACTCGTTTTGACAGCTTTTGACAGACAGCCAGAGAAAGGAGGTCGCCATCACAATGCTACTAGCCTCCCCGTCCGATGTTGCGTGCATTAATTCAGCCGTCGTGTCTTTATACCAAAAAATAAATCAATTACATGTCCCAAAGATCTGCGGCCCATCTCAATTCAAAACTACCTCATCTCCATTTACGAAAAAGCGCTTGCGCGTAAAATCCGCGACCATCTAAGTAGGCGAAATTTAATTCTACCAGGTTTCATGGGTACGTAAAAGATTACTTTGACCATACTGCAATAGGTGAATTTCATCAGGTTTGCCAAGATAAAGTCATGAGCTTTGCTGTGGCTATTTTTCTTGACTTTTCTGCTGCACTTAACAGCATTTCCATTCCTTTTGTTATCTCTTCTCTTAGGTCCATGGGGTTGCCTGCGAGAATTGTTTAAAGGGTGGAAATATTGTTGTATACCAAGCGATTCTTCTATTAAGATGACCTTGATGCACGTCAGTTTTACGCGATTACAGGTGTGCCTCAAGGTTCCTCACTTTTTCCAATCTTGTATCTTGCTGCCCCTATTGAACTTTACAAAATATTTAAACGCGATCAACATCTCGTGGTATATGCTGATGAATTCATAGCCCTGCTCTCTGTGCGCAGGTGCAAAGATGGAGTGTTGGACATGAACCGTTTCTTTTTAAGATTATAAGATCAGCTACCCTCATCCAATCTTATTTTACACTCCAACAAATAGCAGGTGATCGTCTTTCAAGGCGCCCCTGCCACCAAACAGAAACTTAGTAGACTAGCACGCTCTGCACTATCCTCCATTTTGCACCCTCAACCACTTCCCATCTTTACGAGTCGAATAAAATACCTGGGGTTCACCGTCACGGTCAACTGGTCGGCGAAAGCGAACCTGGATAGACTTAAACGTAACTTAAAGAAAGCTAAATTGCGCCCTGAAACGGGATTTGCATCTGTCGTTGATGCGAAACCCGAAAGACCCCAGGTGGTCCAGTCGGAGAGTAGTGTGTTGGATTAGCTGGATGGCTCAGATCCCACTTGACCTGATGCCGTGTCGATTTTTATGAAGACTCACATTATTGTATCCTGCATTTTTTGTAATTTGACTTTATAATTAAAGGAATCTCTATCGTTATATCTATTTTTAGTGTTTTTTTGCCAAACAAAAAATTTTCTTATATTTTTAAATGTCGGTAAGTTAAAAGCATACGACTGGCAAAGAAACAGCAGTAACAATGACAGTCAGCAGCAATCTATGCCACTCGATTGAAATGCTGCTGCATCTAGTGATGTACCACCATGTCACATCCCCTTTCGACATTATGCTACTCTTTATTGATCGTTTTCCTTAGAGTTGTGGTGCGTCAACTTCATAATATTGTAATCGTGCGAGTAATTTAATCCTTCGGTCTGGTCTACTCGATATTGAAGACAACAGCGTTTTGTCAAGTATCACTATCGAATTCCATATTTATTTCTCACACATCACATATATGTCTAGGTATATTATCAACTTCAACCTTCCAAGGCGTCGTATTTTCGGTAACAGTATCTTTTTTCATTGCGTCTGATATCGTGATTGAGGAGGCTTTACCCATACTTTCTGATTCTTCAGCAACCAATATTCTGACTTCTCATTATGCTCTTGTTGAATTCCTCGAACAACTTATGGATGTGTACATATGTATTTGTACAGTAGAGTGTTAGGAGAATTATCCGAATCTTCCAATAAAAGAAAACAAGTTTTACCAACATGTTGAGTCTGTCGGATCAATATTATCATGCGCGGCAGTCCACTTTATTTTGTGATGTGGGATCTTCCATAAATTCAGGTTCCCCGTATTGATACGTTGCTCGAAACCTCAGCACATTCATTTTTTGCAATACATCTTGAACAAATTCGACCAAAGCCAGGCACTGCTATAATCGAGTAGCTCAAGTGGATGTCCGCGCTTGTAAAATATTTGATTTAAGGTTTCACACATTACTTATGGGTTTTCTCGACGAATTTGGCATCATATCACAAGGCGACTTGGCCAGAATATATCAGAGTGAGATAAAGTTATTGACGATAATGATGTGTATCAATCCCTAAGAATTCTCAATTGTTGACGACTCCAATATTGCTTGTCTACAATCGAAGAGGTGCCAGAGCGATTGTTCTACTTAAAATGCATTTATTTATACATTGCCTTATTTCATCACGTCGAACATCTTTTTCCACCAATCTTGCTAAGCTTAAGGTTCGATCGGCACCAAAATGATGTGGTAGGTGTAATTTATTTACCATCTGGACCGATGTCGAGCTTATTGAATTTATCCTCAGCCATGATAAAGGTACTCGTGTAAGTTCATCTGCTTTATTATTTTGAGAGTGGATATAATGAATCTATACATTCTATATAATAAGTATATTATTTCGAGAGTGGATATAATGGATCGATACATTCTATATAATAAGTATTATCACTTATAATTGACGCCACCAACATTTCAGATTTGTTAGTTGCCTTTATTCGATGAGTCAATGACACTGCGCACAAAAGAAACAACGGTAACTGAACTTAAATTGCTTAACACTCAAGTTCAATTCCATGTTTACTCCTTAAACCAATGCACTCAGTTCAGATACATTTATATACATTGGAATTTCATTTGAGTATGGTGGATTATTATGCATATAGCTGGAATAATTATAGACTCAAGTCTATAATAATTGAGTCTACAATAATTCCAGCAATATGCATAATAATACATTTATATGTAAACTTACATTATCCTTTTGTAACCATACCATGCCTTCTACAATATTCTTCTTTTTCTTCAGCGTTTGTCCCGTATGGTGGTAGGTCCGCTACTTTTGAATACATTTTCCACTTCATGCGGTATGTGGCGTCTCTCGGTTGCAGGCCGACGTCAGCTAAATCACGGTTTATGATGTCGATCCAACGCTGCGTTGGTCTTCCTCTCGGGCGCTTTCCTTCCACTTTGAGGTCGAACCCCATCCTTGCCAATGTGTCTTTATTAGCGCGGAGGATGTGACCGTACCACCATAATCGAGTTTCGCGTAACTTATAGCATATCGGCGCTACACCAAATTTTGCCCTAAGATCATTGTCCCGAATATGATCTATGCGTGTAACTCCGGCAGTCCATCTTAACATCTCGGCCTCCATCGTTATGAATCGACGCTCGGCATGTTTGGTCATTGGCCAGCATTCGGCGCCATAGATCGCAACAGGTCTGACTACTGTTCTGTACACTTTTGATTTTATGCGATCTTTTAATCTTGGGATCGCACAAGACACCGGTTACTGACCGCCACTTCATCCATGCTGCGTTTATTCAGGTCGAAACCTCTGTATGAAAATCACTGTCTGCTGTAATGGTGGATCCAAGGTATCTGAATGTCGACGTCCAAATGAGGTCTTGCTCCTCGATTTTGATCGTAAGTTCATCATCGGTGTCCGTTGTTAGATATTCGTTTTTTCGGACTTTGAGGCGTAGGCCAAACTATTTAAGCCGTGTACTCTATGCCTTAACTTGGTTCTGAAAGTCGTTTTTGTCAGCGGACGCTATCATAACGTCGTCCGCGTATAGTAACGTCCAAGGTATCTGTCTGTTCAAGTCGTGTGTCTCCGCGTTCATAACGAGAATGAATAGAGGATGGTGAAAGTGCCGATCACTGATGGACCCCTACAGCGATTGGGAAATCCTTTGAACATCCAATTGATGTGCACATGCGACTAGTCGGTCTTTTATATAACAGCCTGACCCACTCAACAAGCTCTTCCGGAATTTTGTGGCATCTCAACGCATACCAGATAACCTCGTGTGGGACGCGATCGAAAGCCTTCTCAAGATCAAGAAAAGCAAAGTGAATGACTTTTTATTTTTCATGGTGTTTATCAAGAAGGCATACTGCATGAATAGCGTCACTAGTACCACAAATTTTGACGAAACCGTATTGGTTTATATCCAAATCCATGATGCTTCGAATCCTTGCAATGATTATGTGTTCGAATATTTTCATGGTGTGCGAGAGAAGACGGATTGAACTGTAGTTTGCGCAGTCAGCTGGGTTTCCCTTTTGTTTCCAAATGGGGATTGTTATGCTGCAACTCCAATCGGCTGGTGCTTGTATTTCCATAACTATCTATTAAATAATTGCGCTAGCCATCCTGTAGGATTCCAGATTTTGGACTTCCAAAGTTCGGCAGTTAGGTCGTCAGATCCTGTCGCTTTCCAGATTTTGGACTTCCAAAGTTCAGCAGTTAGGTCGTCAGATCCTGATTTCGAAGACTTTTAGTTTATGTAACGCGGATTTAGACCGTGTCTTTGTACGGTAACATCATTAACATTATCGGTTCATCGACAATAAGTTTTTGAATCCAGAAAAAATAAAAGGCCATTGTACGTTGCCTTTGTTGATTTTATAAAAGAATTCGATTCCATCAGTCAAAGTTTAGAAAAATAGATTCATTTTTATGTGGCAAATGCGTACCGACGCACGCTTACACGACCACAAAATAAAAACAAAAATCTAAATCATGTGTCGAGAAGGTGGGTACGGAGGCGGTATTTGAATGTAATAAAGGAGGGAGCCAGGCGGACGTCGAGAGAGAACTGATTATTGGCGAGTGGGGTGGCGACGAGGAAGGATCGGAGACCATAGTTGTTGGAGAAATTGGGAATATGGAGTAAGAGTGTATGACGAGAACGCAACGATAGCGAGGTGGGGCGAGTGTCGTCGCAACTAGAATTACTTTTTACCGTAGCGTCATTAACATTATCGGTTCATCGACAATAAGTTTTTGAATCCAGAAAAAATAAAAGGTCATTGTACGTTGCCTTTGTTGATTTTATAAAAGAATTCGATTCCATCAGTCATAGTTTATTTTTACTAAAGTAAAGAAAGCTTAGAGACAAATGTTTCATATGTTTAATCAGATTCTTCTGACACATTAAATTCGAATTCTCGACAGGATCAAGTATTCTGAAAGCTTTCAACAGTTGGTTTGAAAGATATCTTTTGAGTTCCTTGTTGTTTTATATCAGATCTCTCTATTGCCTGAAACATCCTAAACAGATGTTTCATCTCTGTGCAATACAAACAAATTAGCCATTTATGATCCGGTAGTAATATGAAAAATAGTTTATATGATAGACATATTGACCACATTTAGTTATGTTTAAAACAATAAAAAATGTATTTTGCTAGTTCCTAGGATTGCCTACGACTAAGATCTTACTGAAGCGAATAATTTAATGAAACATAAGAAAAATTTGGGAGGATAAGATCGTCGCAAGTTATCCTGACCGTATACTTTCTTCGTCCGCAGAGGGAAAGTACTTCTATTAAGATATCTGTATTAAGATTATCGTTAGACGGTTATCATCATAAATATCGTCGAAATTCGTTTGTCTTTTGTACATCATGTCGGTGCATATTTTATAACGATAGCTGCATTGATTTGAGTGAATCATACTTGCACAAATCATAGACTATATAATCTTCTTTACAGTCATTTTTTCGCCATCTTTACCGATTTTCTTCCCGCTTCATTTATAAGCCTATGATACAATCGCTCCTTTCAAATCCAATGTTGCTCAGATTCTACTCGTTCTCATCAACTGAGTATGGGTTAATTTGTCTTATAAATTCGTTCTTGATCCTCTGTTATTTGTCTTACTTATTGGCACCCTTTCTTTAATGATATATCCAATTGGTGTTGAAGTTATTCAGTGTATCGAAGACAATGCATTTATGACCACACTCTTCTAGTCAGTGGATCCGCGCTTGCTGCATTGTCTGACTTCTCTCTAGTCTTGATTACCTCGCTTCAATTCGCATGATATTGACTAATGATATTTGCGTGAAACCTCGTGGTTTCCCTAATATATACTTATCAATTTTTGGTATTCATAAGAGGAAATGACCCTCTTTTAGCTGGGCATGAAATGGCCCACTGCTATATTTTGTCGAGAAATTGGGGTCAAAACATGATTTCATTACAGTTCCTCCGAATGACTTATTATTCTGATACATGAACTATTATTTATTAGTCAATTTATTAAATTGACAAATAATTTAGAAATTGACTAAATTAAATTCAATTTAATTAATAAATTGAATCCCTTTTTTTGTTGGCCCCGCTGCTATGCAGGTTGAGGAATATGGTACGCAACCTGATAAAATAGCAGTTTCACTTAATGATCTCTTATCCTCTTATTTTAAAACATGATAATTACCTATTAATCGGTTTATAAAAAATTAAGATTAAGTTCATTTTTAAAATTTGAAATTTATTAAAACGGTTAGTTTATAAATATTCTTTATAAGATAAAGATATTGCCACTTAAATATGTCGATACTTAAATTCATGTAAAGTGCAGGTAACTTCAGTGAATTTAACTTCAGTGAAATTAATTATTATAATTGGTGAACAATTTTTATAATATAAAAATTCACTATGGATTCGCCAAACATAAATGTACTTGACTAATAAAATCATTGCTTTCATCGATATGTGTTTCTATAAAATATCTTTTTATTTATTGCTATGTTGATTTTGCATGTGTCTTAATTAATTATTGAAGATGCAATTTGATTAATTATCAGTAATCGATTAAACTGACAAATCAATTGATACAAAAATGTCATCACAAAAGTTATGGCAAATTGAACACTTAATTATTTCTTATTGTTTTTATCTGATAAATAAATAATAATAATCTTTTAAGGTAAAAGATTTTTAAGTACAATGGAATTCCAGAACGCAATAACAGTACGATATGGGTTGAATACCGATTACACTTTTAAGACATGTGAATGTGGATCAGCACTTAATTCAGTTCATGCATTATCATGTCACTGTGGCGGATACAACTTTATAAGACACAACATAGTAGTGGACGAAGTAGCTGAATCTTAAAAGGGTGCAAGTAAATTGGCGACAAAGGAATTCGTATTAAAACCTGTACCAGAAGGCTTTCAATTCGAGGTAGCTACAACTACACGAAATAGAGAACCAAGAGCAGACCTCAGTTGTAATGGTATATACGGGTATATTTTGGAGCAGTATTATTTAGTCATATGTGTCTTCAACAATCTGGCTCCATCATATTCATTGGAAAGAATGAACGATCATTTTAAATACCATGAGAATCGCAACAATGCTAAGTATTCAGAGCGTATTAAGAAAATTGACGAGGGATCGTTTCATCCGATGATATTTTCAGTAGTTGGACGTATTGGGGAAGAAGCGAATAGGATTTTTTAACAAATTGCTAAGAAAATGTCAGATAACTTAATGGAGAGAAATATCCCGACATAATCAGAAAGCTGAGAGCAAATGTGCCCATTTGTATTGGCTAAATCGGTGTCTTTGACGATGCGAAGAAGGCGAATTTCGAATTTCACAGAAAATTGACTTTTTACTTAAAAACAAAGTGTATTGATGGACCCATTATAGGGTAACCCATATTGTAATAACTGTTTGTGAAGTTGAAGAAATATATATAAAAACATCTGATAAAATAATGTTAAATTAAATTCTATATACTTCCAAATCAATTGATACAAAAATATCATCACAAAAGTTATAACACTCAACTATTTCTTATTGCTTTTATCTGATAAATTAATGTTTGAATGTGAAATGCTTGAATTTAAAAATGCTTGTTAAAAATTTAGTTTTATAAAACTGTTTTGTATTAATTTAAATGAACCACTAGTGCACTATAATTATACTAATTATAATTGTATTTAATAATTTTTTTTTTTAATAATACCAGTTTTTATTATAAAAATAAACAACAAATACACATAAAATCCTTAAATTTGTTTGCTTTTTGATCATTCATTGATGTAAATCTTAGACGCTTGCCCATCTTTGTATTTAATAATACAGTTAATAATAATTGTATTATTAAATTAATATTAAATAATTGTATTATATATTATTTTATAATTATATTTTTAAACATTATATTTTAAACATTATATTTTATATTTTAAACATTATATTTTAAACATTATATTTTTATACATGAAATACAAATGTTCTATATTATTCCGAACATATTTATAATGAACATGTTTATAATAACGCTATTTATACATCAAATACATTATTTATACAACATTATAAAAGACATTTTATAAATAATTTACTGGATACATCTAGTATTTAGATGTATTAGTCGACTCGGTTATCTGATCTGATTTGTTCTACTTACAAGTTTTTATTAACCTGTGGACTTTGTCTTTTCGTTAATATTACCTTTGCCTATAACCTTTATTCTAAAACATTGTCTGTTATTTATTAGTCAATTCATAAAAATTGACTTTTATTTAAAATTTCAACTTTAAATTTTAGCTTGATATAAATTATAATAAAAAAATAATTATATAACAATTATATAACTTAAATAACAATTTAATTATTTATAATTATTTAATTATTTAAAATTTCAATTTTTAATTTTTACATAAAACATTTCTGTTTTAAAACGAAATGCTTATATTTAGCGAAGTGCTTTAATCCGACATATCGATTAAAATTCAATTTCAATTGTAATTTTAAATTTTTACTTTTTATAAAATCTAATATACGATTATATAAGATTATATATTTTAATTGTATAAATCTTATATCTTATAATCTTAAATATATAATTACATAGATTATAATTATAATATTATATAATAATATAATATTTAATATTAATTAATATTATATAACTTATAATCTATATCTTATACTCAGTTATCTGATCTGATTAAATTTACTGTTAATTAATAATTTTACGAGATCGATCAGCTTTGTGAAATCTACGGAAACAGCTTAATAACACTTTACTTTCGAATGATAATCCAAACTATGAATATGCGTCAGTAAAATATAATCGACATTAGTCGAAATAATTTAAATACAAATTGATCTTACACTTGACAGAGTATTTCTGTAATTGTTTAAGTTACGCGGATCGCTTGTTCCTTTATATAGGATATTTGGCATAATCTGATTCAATAATTATTATAAAATAATAATACAAAGGAGATATTAATAGTTTAGAAGATTAGTAAGATTAAAATTCAATTTCAATTGTAATTTTAAATTTTTACTTTTTATAAAATCTAATATACGATTATATAAGATTATATATTTTAATTGTATAAATCTTATATCTTATAATCTTAAATATATAATTACATAGATTATAATTATAATATTAT